>JAIFRP010000042.1:1410720-1424016 GCA_032403825.1 Odynerus spinipes | reverse complement strand
ATAATATACTCGTAGAAGAGTAACATTGTTGTTTACTTTATTATTCATATTAAAAGCCCCGATAATTGTTTCCTTCGGCGATAACATTTTTATCGAGCTCCGATCTTTCAATCTTCTCCCAGCCCCTAAATACTCTTAAACGCAACGTCTCATATTTTATAAACTCCCCATCTCCAAGTTTATCGACGTTCCCTCTCAATTCTCCCTCGCGATAGCTGCTAATACTTTATTAGGAACGTCGATAGGTGCCAGAACTCTCTTATAACTGCACGATGGAACGATATCCGCGATAGCCTGCGTCGATTTTCCCGGGCAAGTTTCTCGATTCACCTTCCTCCGAAAAATACGGAGCAGTCTCTTCGTCGGAGGTGCGATAAACACGGAAAGGTGAGGCACGTACGTGTATTCGCCTTCGTTCTAACGAAAAAAATGAATATTTTAAGGTGAGAGCGATGGAGAGAAGTATCTTGTTTCTTCTTTTAGCTTCTCTCGCACGATGGAAAGATATCAGAGGAAGAGGGAGAGGAGAGAGAGAGGAGTGAACGATCGGGCTATTTGTTTTAAGAATTTATGTCATCTCGACGATCGACGTGCTCTCACTCTCTTCTTTTTCCAAGAGATGCTTTTACAACGGAAAAATTCTTTGTTGTCCTTCTTCGTTGGCGAACCGAGCATCAGGAGAACGGAAGGTAACGCCGGAAGTACCTGCTACGAGCAACTTCGAATCTTCCATGTCGCCAACAACAAGAAACGGCAGAAAGCTAAAAGAGAAAGAAGAGAGAGAGAGAGAGAGAGATGCGTGTATCGGAAGTCGATATTCGATACCGTCTGCTTTTTCCTGCCGCTCGGTACCTACCCTTCTCAAGAGAGACAGTAGAAAGAATGCGCGTGATTTTGGCACGTGTCCCGCAGCCGCACATGGAACCGAGAAATCCATGGAGAAGTGGATTAAAGTGGACTAGCTAGGGTGGATAACATCGAACGAATAGCCAGAAAGTTGTGACGGTGGAACGCTGTCATCGATATGTAGATGGTCCTCATCGTTCCAAGTAGACTCTTCCTATTTTTATAAAGAATTAATACTTTCTTGGTAGCCCCACAATTGTATTAACTTTATAACCACTGTTTATATCCGTATTGATTATGGGTCGATACAAAATTGAAGCAAAATCGTTTCTATGAACTGCGCCAAGTTTAGAGACTCTCTTTTCTCGAACAACCGTTCCGCTAACTTCTGTTATTCTCCGTGGCTCGTGAAGCGATAATAAACGAGCGTTTCATTCGGCATCAACCAGTCGTTCCTCTATCTTTAGATCGGTGTCGGTGACATCGGACACGTATTTAGGCGGCATTCGCTTCGCAGTGCCTTTTTCTTGGATTCTGCTAAGGTGAACGAACTTCATGACTCCGGTCTAATTGTGTCTCCAACTATCATCGCGATTACATAGAAATACGAACGATTTCAAAGATATATTAATATGGCTGATTATACAGATAGGCAGCGGTGAAAAGGAAAGAGATGAAGGAAGGAGGGGAAAAAGTAACTGTGGGGGAGAGAAAGCGAGCAAAAGGTTCTCTCGAAGCTCTTCAAGGCGAGCTCGCATACGAATGACGGCATTTTCAGGCTCGTTCGCGACTCCCGACAACTGCTTTTATCTCCTCGAGGAAACTTGCCCGCGGCTGTGGTCCTCGAAAGCAAACTGCATTTCCCCCGCTCATTTCGTAGCACTTTTTTACGAACTCTATCCTACGAAACTTTGTTCTACCTCTGAGGGGATGTCAGACGAATCGTATAAATACGAACGAGTTTCTAGTTATCTTTTCAACAATGATACATCAAAGTTTCTTACGAATTAGGAACCTCTTTAATCCTCGCCCAACTGATATCAGGTTACTTGCTATATTATTTAGGTATTACCAGGTCTAGTAGAACCTAGGGATCTTTTGAAAAAATAACGTTACGAGCTCTTTGTAGGGGGCCGAGTGCCTGTTAACGAAAATTTTGGAAGACGCGTGCTTAATCGCCGAGACACACACTCGACGCACGCACGCGAAAAACGAGAGTCTTTCACGTTCGCGAAGCGGAAGGTCTTGTTTAAAGGGGCACGGTAAGTAACACGTTGCACACTCCGGATGCAACACGGCGCGTTACACCGCGTATATAATGCACCACTTGTACCACAAGTGGGCATGCAAGCGCTCGCGCGGCCTTTTCTTGAGAGCACATCCGCACTTCCGTCTTTTCTCTGCACCGATTAAAAAAGAGCTGTGTAAACGAGAACGACGAGTAGGGGAAGATTCCAAAAAGTGGTTCCTTCTTGTTTCCTGCGATCGGATGTCTCGCGATGTTTGCGTTACAGATTACATTTTCCACATATTATAGATAGACGTAGCTATCTGTCGAGAGAGGCATTACTTAATAGAATCGAATTTATCGTTCGAGTATGGCACGACTCGATAACGGTTTTACGATACATTCAATTCGATATACGTCTGTTCCCCCGGTAATGCTCGGAACTCCGACCGCGAATGGAATTTATACTCGAATGAGATTCGAATCCGAGTTAGAGTTTCGGTCCCAACGTCAGGATATTCGCTCTCGGGTATCCGATATTTGAGAAGACGTTGCTTACACGGCTGCACGGACACGAGAACGTTCTCCGATCCCGTTCTCGCTGAAACCACTAACGTACGCGGCTTGTAATTGTCCTCGAAACTCTTTGCTAACTCCTACGATAGAACTCGCCGATCGATAGATTCGTTATTAACGACCTATATTAATTTGCCTAGATTAATCCGCAAAAACGAGTTTCATATTCGCGAAAGCTATCAATCAAAAAAAACTACGGGGCTCTTTTTTGTTGTTATTGGTTGCTGAAAGACTCGGTTTTGATTACGATGGAACCGAAAAGAGTTCCCTCCGAACTATTGCTTCGAGCTATCTTTATCAGCAAGGATCCCCTTTGTTATGGATGGGCATCTCGATACATTTCATCGGGAAATTTCACGAAAGAGAGAAGGAAGCTTCGTAAAAAGATGCTACGGCAAATTTCCCGAGTAGCAATTCGGCGAACGTCCATTCAAGTTTCTCCAATGCTCGATAGATTAATCAGCTTAATTAGTCTCTCGATTAGAGAGGCCGGTTTATTGATCATCCAGAAATTGTCGATGTCGTCTTAACGAGTTCCACTCGAGCTCGAACGATTTAACTCGCCGTTCACGAGAAAGTTCCTTCCCTTCGTTCGGATCGATCGAAATTCGATTCCTCTTGTCCCGTGCTCTCGCGCGCACGCGAGCCACTACCACCACTACCACCGCCACCACTACCACCAGTTTCACCAAACTCTTCCGATATTCCGAAGCATTTTAAAGTTACGGCGGAAACGACTTTTCCAAGTACATACGAACTCGAGCGTCTCGCTGCTACTACGACCCGGTCGTCTTTACAACTTTGCGAGAAGCGTTCGATATAAAAGTACATATCGCACGGAGGGGTTGCTGGCACCCTTTGTTCGAGGGACTTCTCAAAGGACAATACCGTATCGCGTCTTTCCTCGAAATCGCGAGAGTCGAATGTCGAAATTGTTCTTGAAACGTTATATCGACATGAAAGCGGAGATCTTTCGTTAAAGGGTACCTTTAAATATTATATCTCCACGACGATGAAACAAGTCGGATACAATTAAGCGAGTTATCCAATCGTGAATTAATCTCTATTGTTAAGAATTTGCGATAGATCCGAACTTGGGAAAGTAAAAATTGAACATTCAAAACCATTTGGTAATGATTCCCCAAGGTCTGCGATAGAAATTACGTTCGTGCCAAAGTACCAAATCGAAGTTACTCATTGGTGACATCGACGTTCGTCTACGCGTATGAAGACAACGGCGATAGCGACGAGGACGACGACGAAGACGAAGCAATTGTCCTATCCAAGTACCGTTGGAAGTTAGACAAAGCCCGAGGCTCGCACAATGCGTGACAATGCGACGACGAGCTCGCTCTGGGATTGGCCCTGGGCCGTGGGTGGCCGAGGGTGGCTTAGGCTGGATGAGGGTGAGCCAGGCTACCGCTAAGAGTGATGGGAGAGAGAAAGAGCGCGCGCGAGAGAGAGAGAGAGAGAGAAAGGAAGAGAGAGAAGCAGACTGAAAGAGAAGAGGTGGTTTAGGTTGGGTTAGCTAAGCGGTAAGCTGTCTCTTGCTCCGCGTACGACCGTTCTGTCCGTCTGCAGTTTCCTCTATCTCTCTTCTTTCCCCTCTCCCTTCCCTCTTTCTCTTTCTCTCCTGGGGTTCTGTTAGTACATATCCACAGACGTACGTACGCTGCTATCCATGCGGTAGCATACAGTATTCAACATTTACGGTTAGCGGAATCTCTTAACCCTAAATTGTTGGGATGAAACTTAGCTGGTGTTATGTAAAGGTAACGTGTGTCCTGTGCTCCAATTCCGCATTCGATATACCTCTTTTATTCCTTCCGTGCTGAACCGTTCTTCCGAGTCTTGCGGTTGTCGTATTAAGATTAATGCGAATAATATTAAAGACACCCAAATCGAAAGGAGATCACGACGATATCGATCCTTGGTTCCGGTCGAATAACTCACGATTTACTGGACAAGGTGTATTTGCACGAAATCCAAGAAAACGTAACAGGATAAAGATAGTTATCGTGCAAAGAAATTTATGATCGTCCATGGAGGAAATTGTACGCGATCAGGGTCCCTACGAAGATCCTACACGCGAATACGAGCACGTACGGGTAAAATAGACAGGCGCTCGCGTCAGCGACCTCTCTTCCGTAGGTCCTCCAACCGATTCAGGGTTCTCGCTGAGAAGAGAGGAGTGCAAATTGCTATCATCTCGATCGTCGTCCGGCCGTGCCGCCTGCCCACAGGAAGGAGGGTGTCGCGGATATATACCCTTCTTGATTATTTGAAACACTCTCGCTGCTCTATACACTAACACAGGATATACACCGTGTTTCGAGAGCATCCAGATAATGTCTTCCATCTCTACCTGCGGGCAGAGCGAGGGACAAAACTATCCGGCGGGCAATATCAACTCGGTCGGAACGAACTCGACCAACTCGCTCGAAATTGCGACTGATAATGGGTTAATTTGTTTGAAATTGCTAACCAAGGGCTCACAAATATTTTTGTAACGCGCTGTATACGTGGACCACCACCACCACCGCCGCTACGTTTAGTTTCGCCTAATAATAGAGCGATCTACTTGCGAAGACAAATAGCTTGATTGTTGCATGGTTAAATTAGTAACGGAACGTTACTGCCCGATGCCGCCTCGCCGTGTTTACATTTCATTTCGACGGAATAATTAGTAGCAGCCGTCCTGGACCGGTCGCCTCCGAGAAAACAGAACTTTTGCTTTCCCGACAATTATATCGAGTCAGTGTGTGGGTTGGCTCGTATTGTTTCATTTGCAAATATTTTTTTAAGAGGGTGCACGCGAAATCGCGACGAGACGACTCTGTCCCCAAAAACTCGTGAATCTTTTACGATAAGCAAGGTTCCTTTCAAAAAATTTCAATTCGCGTTGCTTTCGCGAGAACGCGAATTTTGGAAAGAAATTATATTTCGTTGCTTCTATGGTCTACTAAATTGTGCTAGGATTTCGAACCGAAACGAGATTATTCGGTGGAGCTGGAATCGAATAGCAATTCAATCAGGCTCGGTACACGTACTAGATTAACTAATCACGATTTGTGCTCGACGTAAAGTTACATTAAGTGAGAGAGCCCGACTAAACGCGATGATTCGATCCCAGCTCGATCATAAAGTGTATCTCTTCGCGCAGCACGATGATTTTCGTGATTCGTAACGTTCGTTCCGCGTTCCGGTTTTACGACCATTGGACGCTGTGTAATTCTTAATGCTCTCTCGCTCCGCACGCTGGTTTGTACAGTGCGCGCGCGCTCGTACGCTGGAATAATCGTAACCATTTTCACGACTAATTTAATTGCACGGCAAAGAAAATGAGGGTGGGCGAAGAGCGGATTACAGAAATGACAGTTTAAAAGATGCGTGACCAAGCCGCGGCAAATATTTCGACTATAATGAGAGAAAAGGTGGAAGTATACTCGAGGTAATGTTGAGAGAAGATAAAACCAAGAGTCTCCGTATCGTTAAAAATTATACGAAGGAATGGGACTGTTCCTTAATGGTGAAAACCATAAACGACGACTTAACGCACCTCCGCTCGGTACTTAAGACGTTTATTTACGCTAAATTCCCTGCACTCGCACCTTCGTTTCAATTGCGCTCTCAACAGGATTTACGCTACCTCCGGAAATGCGTTTGCGCCGTTGCACCGAGGGTAATAATTTTTTTGATCACCGCGTCTATTTGTCCGACTTAATTTAAAATGAAAACGCTGAAATTACATTTATTCACCGGGTGTATCGCAAAATAGGATATCCTGCCGTAAAAATTAGACCCTACCCGCTTAGGCCTTAAGTCGCTCCTAACGATCATTTAATAAGGCATTCAGACTTACGTTAAATCGAAAACTCATCGCGAAGGGGTTGGCTGATTTTGACAGTCCTTCAAAACGGTAGGAAACTCGGCGAGAATTAATTTTCTTCGTCTCTCACCTGAAAGTCGCTCTCTCGAAAAGGGCCGGGAGGGAGTATATTGTTTCCCGAAATCCCTGTAGACGGAGAAGAGGGGTCGTCCTTGCTCGGCCCTCCTCCGAGCTTCAAAAACGAACTCCTAACGAACCTATTTGCATTCAATAATGAAACGCGCGGGCACGCGGCTTTGCAGAGTATTCCCGAAGTGCAACCCCAACTGAAAACCCTTCTCTCTCCGTCTCTCTCGCTCGCTCGCTCACCTTGATTAATAATGCATCTTAAAAAAAAACCTGAGCGGTCTGTTATTGTCTTATAGCGCTTTTAACGGGGGATCGAGGCGTTCATGAAACGATGATTCACGACCCTTCCTCTGTCGAGAGTACGAAACACGAGCTGCATTGTCCCTCCGACCCTTTCCCGACTGCATCGACGGATTCAAACCTCGAGAACCTATAATATCCTCCTATGACACACCGTTAAGCGTGTGTAGGTGTAGCTGTCACGTGCTGTTCTTTCATTGGATTGTTATAATAAAAAAAAGAAAAAAATATATCCAGCATCTCCGGAGTCAATGCAAAATCAATCGTACGTTCCAATCTCTTCGTCGTTTCCATCGTTTTGCACGAACGTGACATCGTTTCTAGAGATCGAAGAGACACAAGACACAGATCAAATGCGTTTTCAGAAACGAAGTGAATTCGGCGAAACGAGTTCAGCTAAGCGTGTTACACTCTCGATCGACGTACGAAAAAAGGAGGATCGTGAAAGAAGGAAAGAGGGTAAAGACAAAAGTGGTGGCGCGTGTAGGTCGTGCGAGAGTGGAAACCCGATAACAATCCTTTGATTCTCTGGAAATAAATATGATATCTCGCCTTTCTACCCGTCGAATCTCTCTTCTTCTTTTTCACACGTATATACGAGCATACACGCACACGTAGAGGTAGAGAGTAACACAAACACGAACATTTTCTCCGGGTGTATCGAGAACGAACGCTTCGAACCTCTCTTTCTCTTCATTCCGGCAATATTTTTCAAAACAATACTGCTCTCTACGTGTTCCCTTTTCTCCTCGTTTTCACGCATCACCGTTCCACTCTTCGGCGTTCGAGTAATAACATTCAATAGAAAGAAGAGGCAGAAGGAAGAAAATAAGAAGGAGAAAAAACGTTCCCTTCGTTTTCTTCGTCGCGTGGCGAGCTGGAAAGCGACTTGTTAGAGACCACCGAGCTTTCGATGCTTTTCCTATCATTGTTTCTCCCCTCTCTTCTATTTCCGCGAGAATTCTATGCGATATCCACCGGAAGAAATGGAATTTGCTTGAAAGTTTCGCGAAGCCGATGCGCCAAGTTACGATGGATGTACAGGAAGCGGGGCTTTACTCTTTAACCGAATATTCTATTCTGAAAATTACGCTTTCGAGATAATTGAATTCAAGCGGCTTTATACGCCGCGGCCGAGCACGTTTTTACGGGACGAATGAGCGTCGAAAATCGACACACGAGTCGATAGCAACGCTTCCATCGCTGGTAATTGATCGGCCCGACACACGTTGGCTCGTCGTGCAACACAAAAATAAAAGGGGGTAGCGAAAGGGGGGTCGGGATGATCGCGTTCTCGATGCGAGACAATCAAATAAATTACAGATCTTGTTAACGGCTATTTTTAATAAATGTTTTTCCTCCTCCTCCTCTCTCCGTAGCCGTGAGAGTAAAAATCGCAAAATCGCTCGAACGCGCACACGTTAACGCTCGTATAATAATTCGACGATCGCGATTCGTCCGGAGCGACGTGTAATCTCAAAGTGACAACGCGCATAGGTAAGAGGGGAAACGGTTTCAGTGATTCTACGAGTCGAGTATCCGAAAACACACTTGCGACGAACAACGCTCTCAGCCCCACGGCGAGAGTTTCTCGCGTGTCCGCGAATTTATGGAAACTCGAATTTCTCGTCATACGGGAGAAAGTGAGACAGCCCGAGTATGTACGAGTTACACAGGCGAACGGAGTTTAGTGTGCGGCTACTGGCCAGGCTCCAGATTTTCCCAAAATCCCCACCGGGGAACAATTTGCTACAATTACGACGAAATGCACGCTCGATACTCGATTTTGTCGAGGGTGTATAAGCTGATCCTTCTTCTCTTTCTCTCGCGCTTTTTTTTTTTAGTCTGCCATAATCGAAGCGTGCTCCCGCATATGTTTCACTTCCGTTCTTACTTACTCTCGTTCGCTCTTAGTCACGGCTTCCCTTCGAGCCCGATTCCCTCCTGGCTTCACTCTCGACTTTTTCGCAAACACGCAGACTGATCGCGTGATGCGTTAATGGGTAAGCGGATACCATAATGGTACCCGCAATTTCGAGCATTGTTTCAATTTCCCGGGCTGCAGGTCTCCCTTCGTAAAAGCAATTTGCTTCCGTAATAATCCCGTCTCGATCGTGACACCTATTTCTGCCGAGAGATCAACCGATCGTTTCCTTTCTATCGTTTCGTCGTGTCGAATCAACTTGCCGTTCAATTTTATATTATAAACGTATCTAAATTCCGCTATCAGGTGCAAAGGTGCATTAAACAAACGACAAACTGCACGATATGTTCTTTTAGCGCAAGGAAAATTTATGGAGGAAGACGCAGGGTGATATTAATCTCGCGAAATAATACGAGTTGACAGGTCGAAGGTATGACAGTATAGGACGAGGAATAATAACGGGTCCTTCGCGGCTCTTCTTGACGAAAAGGGAGGATTCGAAGGTAAGGAAGGGCGGGATCGTTCTTGTCTACTCAATTTGCATGGGAAATGAGAAGGATCTTGCGTATCCTCTGATCCCCTCCCCCCGTGAGTAATACGCAACTGGACGGCCGAACGGCCGGAATTCAATTACGCGAATGTAGCCGAACGAGACCGCGAGTCTAGCATCCGAGGAGGACAAGCGAAACCTAATAACCAAACAATAGGCCTTCGTTGCCTGCCCGGGGATGCTCCTAAGGTTTCGATCGATCAAGATCGGGTGAAACCCCTTCGATAAAGCTGTCTCCAACTTCCGTTTGTACAGATCCAAGCGAACAGGTGAAACTGTGATCGACATTTCAATGAGGGTTTTGCCTGACCTTGTTTTTCTCAGAAATGGTGTATAAATAATACTCCTTGATAGCGTTATAAATATTCAAGGTTTCCTATGTTGTCCATGCGAGAGCGCTAAAAATAATGCCCTGCTTTTTATCCTTCGTGTAGTATCAATTAGCGTTGGAAAGTTCATCTCATATATATATACTATAATCAATGTATACAAAGCATGTTACGCATATGTGTATAGACTAATAGTTTGTCAATCTTTTAGCAAATTTCGAATAATATATCACCAGTGGAAAAGTCAAAGTCGAGAACTTTACCAATCTATGTGTTTTCAGAAAAATACTCAATTTTAAAGAGTCGCGAGATAAAAAGGAAAAGAAGAGAACGAACGTTTAGGAGAAACAGGAAAGAGCAACGCTTTTTCCAAGATCCTTCGAGTCAAGAGGCTTTGGCGGAGCACGGACGCTCGTCAAAAGTTGCAACGAACGAGAACTCGAGGTTGACTAACGGCTCTGACTAGAAAGAGAGAGAGAGAGAGAGAACGAGAATTACGAGGTTCCTCGAAGCATCGCGTCGTTGCTCCCAGGGTTGTTGCTGCTAGCACCAGCAAAGAGAAAGAGAGAGAGCGAGAGAACTTGCTTGCTCTTCCTCGGCTAGCTTGCCCGGATATTCGTTCGTCGAGTTACGTTTAACGAAGCGACCCGGCTGTTGACTGCAAAAGCAAATGCGAGTAATAATGCGAGCGGTGGTGCTTTCTAACGGAAACTTTCTCGGATCCTCCAGGTGGTAGGAGGCTGGTACAAGTTGGTCCTACAATTATTTCCGGTCTTCCTCTTCTCTCTAGCCATGCTCGTGATCGTTACGAACAGCAACAACAGCAGCAGTAGTAGTAACAGCGAAGTAGCATCACCACCGGTCTGCCGAATCTTCCGCCTACGCGTTGGTCCTCTCGTTTGGTAACGATCGTCGAGGGTACGAATACATATTCCCGGCTCATTAAGCCACCTTCGTTGCAGCGGTACCCGTCCCGACCCCCGAAACCTCCGGGATTACGGTTAATTGGTTTTTAAGCTCTGCTAAGTGCCCGCGAGATCTTACAGCCGATTTTTCAGACGGCCGAGCCGAGACGTTGCACCCCTCTATACGAGAATGCTCTATTTTTATCATCTTGTCCTTGCCGGATGGATAAGTCGATAAATGTATATTTTATTATACGACCAGAAAGTTAACTAAAGTTTGAAAACTTAGGGACGGAGTTATTTAACGAAAAGAGAAACTTTAACGTTGATTACCGAGACGAAGTACAAGTCTCATTTGCAGAAGACGTTTAGCATAGTCAAGACGATTCAGTCCCAGGCTCAAAGCATCGAGACGTAAGCAGTTAACAAGAAGGATTATTCCAGGGTTTTGGACGTACCAATTGATGAACTCATGTTTATCTTAACCCACCCAAGTTTCTTGGTGTTTCGTAATGCCCGAATTTAATCAGTTTGATAATTCGTTCGTGGAAAGGATTAACCTTAGGCATTCGAAGGCACGGACAATTGAACGATCGGGTTCGATCGAAGTATCCTGCGTATTCTAAACCGTAATAGGTAGAAGTGTGTGCTGTTGATCGGCAAAGACAAAGTCTCATCCACCAGACCTGACTTTATCCCGAAATTCCCATCGAAACCTCCTCGCTCCTCAACCCCGGTTCCTCCATCGTAAGCTCCCTTTATTCGCTACTCCGCATCTCCACCGAACCGTTCCATTCCATTCCACGCGCGATTTATTGATCCACGCACAATTCCGCCACGGCAGCTAACTCCTACTACCCGGCACGGGCCAGTGATGCTCACTAAAGTGTACGAGATCGTTTCTATTTTGTCAATTGGATCGATGCTCGACTATATAACGAGATCATATCGAGAACTTCCGCCATATCTCATTCATAGACCTTCTAATCGTAGCAGGTACACCTATCGAGTGTCGATAAGGTAGTTTTCTATATCATTATCTTCTCTATACGAAAATAGTCCTCTCTCTCTCTCTCTCTCTCACCCTTATTCAAGAAAATCTGAAGGAAAATAATCGAGCGATATTAGCGATATACATAATTAAACAGTTCTTGCAAAACTTGGCAAATTGGTTTTATGTTAAACGTTCATCTAACGGTAACGTGCAATAAAGGGATGAAAAAAGTCGTCGTCGTCTTTCAATCACTTTTGCGGCCACATCGGCTAAGAAACAGCTGTGGCGAACGTTGGCAACTCGTGAGACCAAATAAGTGGCAAGTCGTATCCTTCATTTTACTTTTTTTTCACTATCTCATAAAACTCCGCAATATCCAAAGAGAGTGAGAGAGAAAGAGGGAGAGGGGAGTAAGAGAGAGCAAGAGAGAGAGAGAGAGAGAGAGACAGGAAGCTCGGAGGCTGGGCGAAAGGAGCTTATAAAAATTCGTTGGGCTTAATGAAGCCATAACTTACAATTTATTCAAATCTATGCTAACCAACATTATGGGGCATTCTCCATTCAAATTGCTCGTAAATCGTATCAACGACAATTTACATGAGAGAATCCTTAATTCGCGGTTTTTATTATCGAGCAAAACGCCTTTCAGAGAGTCACTTTTTCTTGATCCTTTCAAAAGTTCGGCAAAATCTTTAGAAAACGAGGAAACCTCTCGCGGCGCTTGAACATGGTAATTCTTGATTCTTGCCATCGAGACCGGCCATTTCCATTTGCGTATTTAAATATTGATTTTCGCCGACGATCATACACGGCTAATGGAATCTCAAACGGCTATGGAAGAAGAAGAGAGAGAAACTGGGCTACGGAATATGAGTTGGTCCTTCTTATACCTACTGACGCGGGTTCAGGTTCTAGGACTGCGGCTGAACGCGGCAAACCATTCGGAATCGCGCATCGAAGTTCTCGGCCTAACTAACAATAAGTTAAGTCATGGTCTATACCGCTTAATCCGTTTCATGCGGGCCACGGAGTGCCACCATGAACCAGCAAACTTTGTCAACCTCGTGCGGTTCTTGCGAACGCGTACGAGCGGAAACTCGCGCTTCGATGCGTATTCAGGACTCGACCCTCTCTCTCTTTATATAGCAATGTAATTTATTTTTCATAATCGAGAATTACACTTTTTAAGAAGCAACCCGCCAGAAATGATGGTTCATCCTAGAATTAATTTTTCATTCGAATTTTCATTCCTTTCAAAGTGAAACACTCACGTAGATCTATTTACGAGACGCCATAATGTACCATGGTCACGGCGTTCGCATCAGACAGAAATATTTCTCATAGCTTTAACGGCGCGGTATCCTCGACACGCTCGTAAAAACTAGTCCGCGACACCGGCGATATTTTTCTCGAGAAGCGTATCGCCTGCTAAGGACCTCCATTGACTTCTTGGAATTCGATGGAGTCCGTCGGCACGAAAATCGCATAGCCGCGAATATTCGTTATAGCGTCTAGGGAGTACGCGAAGAAATAGAGAGAACAAGGGGTATGGGGGGTTCGAAATGGTCTGTCTCTACGTGACGAGACGTCTTTCGTCATATCCGTGGAGGTACTCCAGGGCTAGTCTCGCTGCTTGTTATTGATATCCAATATACCGGCTGAAGGAAAGAGAGAGAGAGAGAGAGA
>JAIFRP010000042.1:1390920-1402742 GCA_032403825.1 Odynerus spinipes | reverse complement strand
TTTGCTTTTTTTAATTCACGATCGAAGCATTTTATTTTTCCTCGAATAAATTTTATGGAATTCTCCCGCGGGGTTTACGTCACGATTAGCCGAGATAATCGAGCTTCGAGCAGTGCCGAGAGGATCGCCTTAAGTCGACTTAAACCGTCCCAGCAGCAGCAGCAGCAGCAGCAGCAGCAGCAGTAGCTACGCCCTCGATTAGTTTCTCAGCGTTGCCCGTGAGATTCTCGAGGACAAGAGGATAGCAAAAAGGAAAAAAAAAGAAAGAGAGAGAAAAGACGAGGCGAGACTCGTCGAAGTTTATAGGTCAACGTATTTCCTCGTGACAGCTTAACGAGATCGTTTCTTTATCGCTTTCTCTGCGTCTGGGTTGCGAGCGAGCGCCGAGCGATACTCTCCGTTCTCGTATAATAACCTAATTGGATAATTCATAGCGGTTAAGCGCTAGTACTTGCGCCTATAGAACGCTCCATTATCACGGGTGAGCGGCTTTGTAATGCAAAACCAATTCCCTCTAGAACTTCACGCTTCTCCATCAACTCCCCTGTCCCCTCGACGCTCCTTTAGGATTATTTCCCAGATTTCAAAAAGTTTCGCACAGGAGAGAGGAGGACGAAGATGAGAAAGGGATGAAACGTGATAGATAAAGAGGAGGAAGGGTTTGAAGGAATTTGAAAAAACGGTGGAATAGACAATTCCCTTTACAACGACATCGAGTATGGTCCGATTCGTGAAATCGTAGGATGCCATTGGGGCCGATCCCAATCTCCTAATAAAATTGCACCGAGCGGCGGCTAACCGAATTGGGTCGATAAGAAGTGGCCCGAGGCAGAATCGAAGGAGACTTCGATAAACTTCCTTTGCATTCCTCTTCTCTTCCTCCAACCTCATCCCATACTCTTTTTGTCTTCTCTCCCACGGCGACTGAAAGTTCGTTAGGTCGTTTCGAACGATGACGTCCTATCGCTCGTGACGGCGAGCGAAGAGTCGTTCGGGAAACTGGGGGATGGAAATTACCACCCTCGTCCTTTTTTTCCATCCCATCGATTTGTTTCGCAAGAATTCCTCGATATCTCCTACCTGTTATCGTGACTTTTCCTTCGGCTTTCTGATTCTATAGAATTGAACATAGCATTGTAACCCTAACCCAAATTAGATTTGATTCTCTCTCTCCCTGGTATGTAATAGTTTGGCCTCGCTCGTCTCTTACAATTTGACGAATGGTTTAGCGGTAACCCAGTTACCGAATACTTTGGCCCGCTCCATTGTAACCATTAAGAAACATCAATTTGTGATTAGTACTGTAACTTCGTACTCTGTTAATTGGACTTTTTTCAGCCGAGTAAAAAGAGTTTTGTAACCCCCCTAGGGGTTAATATAAAATGTGCATGTTTTAAACACTTCGACAGTTTTCGTATGCAAGGTTAAATTCTCGAGTGTCTCCCCGTTTCTCCGAGACAATAAGCGAGCGGTCTTTTTAACGTGCATGCACGCACACATACCTACCACGCGTTGAAATTACGTCGTTAAAATAAAAGCTCGACGCGAAAGGCGCCCTTTCTTCTCTCCAAAATACCGGTACAAAGGCGGTATAAGTCTGCTAAACGGGCGACAGGTATGTTACGCCAAGGTCCAAGAGTTCTTTTAGGCACTATTTTCCCTGGACTAACGTTCTCACCGGCCGACCTATGCTTTTTTCTTCTATGGGAGAAAAGAGGACCGCGAGGAAGCACGTACGCGCAAAAATGAGAAAAGAGAGAGAGAGAGAGAGAGAGAGAGAGAGAGAGTATAATCCATTTTCCTATTTTACATCCCCTGGAAAATATAAAGGCTGGTGTTGTATTTGCTTGGACATTAAATTCCAGCTGGCCTTTCCGGCCAAAGTACACTACACCACTTTCCTAACATTCTGTCCTCGCTGACGTTATTTCTTCCCTCTTTTTCTTTTTTTCTTCTCGGGTGAAGAAACGCGAGGCACCGGAAGACCAAACGAAGCAATATCGGAAAAAAGTGTAGGGCTTCGAGCGAAAGAGAGCGCACAAAGGGGCCGATCCTAAAGGTCTCGCGTATCTCCTCGAAAATGTCTTGCGGCTTTCGCATTCCTTCGTTCGTTCCTTCGGGAAGAAAGAAAGAAGGAGTGAAAGCGGGAAAAGCTGGCAGAGTCCGTACAATTTGTCTTACCGGCTGCCCTCCTCTACGAAAAGAAGCAGTATACCCAAAGGACGAGTCGTGATGAACGATCCGACAGTAGTGCTTACTATCGGTGCTGCTAAATTAACCGAAGACTATCGGCACTCTCGTGAAATCCTATTTCCGTGCGAAAATCGTCTTTTCTTCCGGGATCGAAGATATCGAAGGGAGTATAGTGGCTTTCTAGCTTTCGACGAATCGTGAGTTAAAGCTTGAAGGTAAATAACGAAGTCCAAGTTGAATCATCATCGTCATCATCGCTGTTGTCCTTGTCTGACGATTATTTTTCAAAGGGGAGATTCTATCGTCTCTTGGACGAACATTTTACGACGGAGGAGCAGACGGTGGCAGCCGACGAAACCACGATAGTGGTGGCGTCTATCACGAAGTAATTCCTTCTTAAGAACCCTCTCGTAAAATCCATATAACCGCGCGCACCACCCTCCTTTGTATCTCACGTAGGAAAGTATTTTATTAGGTAGCACCTTCCCGCGATCGACTACGTCGTCCTCCGGATTGTATCGTGCGAGGCGCTTCTCGGGTCGGAGATAATATACCCTAAAATCATAAGGGGCTCGAGATAAACTCGTAAATACGGCAAAAATGTCGGGGAGAGAAAAAGATGACCTGGGGAAGCTGTTCGATCTTCTAAACCAATTCCTAGACTTATAAACATTACTTAATCATTGCCCGTTTGAGTCCCAAGCAGCGCGATCGCGCTGTTGAGATTTTATGTCGAGAAAACCCAGCAAATTTCGAACATTGTGGACAACTGACGATGCGTTACCGATTGTAACAATTATTAACAATGAGAAACACTTACGCAAGAATACGTCCGATTACGTTGCAAACTGCTATAAATGTGACGGAGCGATGAGAAAAATACGAGAATCGCGTTACCTAACACATACAAGAAGCAATATTGTTCCGATTGGGATTCATCGATTTAAAATAAACAAAGCGCGGCTGCGCTGTTTGGGATTCTTCGACAGTGTTTTTTCAATACCCCCTGGGACTCAAACGGTTACTAGTTCCTTTATCGCTGTCACGAACTATTTTTCAGCTTTGATCAGAAGAATTTGGCAACCTCAATAAATAAACGAACGCTTCAGCACTCGATAAAATCCTCTCAGCGTCGATGTTAATTCTTCACACTGAGGTGGTTTCTCTGGACTCGAGAAAAGATGTGGAGAAGAGAGATTTCACGAGTGATAAGGTCGAGAATAACCGTTCGCTTTCTACCACAGTATCCAAGGAACGGAAGAGCACCGAAAACGGAAGATAGACTCCTCCGAAGGTTATACCCTATACCTTAGTCCGCCCGAAGCGCTCGGCAAGGCGTTAAAGCACCGAATATATCCGGTACGTAACGCCTTCGTTCGAAGAGGACCGCCCTCTTTTGGATCAGACGCGATCAGGATATAAACTTAACGACGGCTACTGATAAAGCGAACGCTGGACGGATAGAGGTTCATTGTGTCGATCCACTTCGGTAAGCGCCTCGATGGAGTAGTGCTGGAGATGAAAGATTCGTTCTGCTTCGCATCGTAAAGAAGAAAATATATGCTTACCACCGAGATCCGTGAAAGTTCTTGTAATGTCAAATGTGGGAACCTAAATCCTCGCTAACATAACGTAGCTTCGAGAGTTAACCGATCAACAGGAATAAAGGACTGAGCACCTAGATGATATCTATCTTCCAGACCCTAGCCAAAAAAACATCAGATCCCCTAGCGTAGAACCATTCGAACCGTCGAAGGTAAGCCGGTACAAGATAGTAAGCGTCGTTTACGAGGCGACGTAGTGCTGATGCAGAATTAACGAGAACGAGGTGGAAGCGTGAAGGTACGTAAGCAGGGAGCCGTGTAGCTGCTTGAAACGCGAGCTAAAATTGGACGTTCCAAGTGTCGGCGTCGTCGTCAGCGTTATCATCCTCGTTGTCCCTCGTACCTTACTAGTAAAGTCCTCCTGTGCTCACGCGATGGGTTTATTGAGAAGGTCAAGAGACGGCTCGACGTTGTCGAGCGAAGCGTGGAATATACAGAGCCTGAAATAGTGGGATCCTTGGGATTCCATGGAAACTATGGTGGCGCCAGATGCGTTCAAACCCAACGGTTCCACTGTCTCTTATTACTGATAGTCCTTCGCGTTGTGTCCTAGCCACTGTAGGGTTCTATCAAACGCACACGTAACGCTTCAGAACTACGGGTCATCGTGAGCAAGCACTACACTCTCTCGTATCTCTCTCTCTCTCTCTCTCTCTCTCTCGCTCTTTCTGTCTCTCTCTCATTCACTCACTCGTGCGGGGAATAGCTTTACATAAATTTCGAGAAACCCACTCTCGCCTCGCAGTCGGTCGGGGAGCAATAAACGCGCGACCACCGTCGTTGCGATGCGAGGAGAGCATCGAACGCGTCCTACGGTTATCGTAACGATGCATCGCGAGGCTGCAATTCATTTCGAACGATTGCGGTAGACGGTCGTACGGGGAATTTCCATTCCAATAAAGTTGTAATAAAATTCCAATCCGACACGCAGCCAAATCCATGCGCCCACCCTCCTGCCACCCCAACCCCCTTTTTTACCCGCCGCCCTTCGCCGCAAAATATCCCGACCCTTCGCGCATCGAGGATATCGAGTATCGGCCTCCGCGCATAATTTTCTCCCAGGTGAACGTATTTTCGCATGAACGCCCGCCCCACCCGTTACCCCGAAAAGTGCGCGACGATTGCGTTTAAATAAAATGGGGCTTTAACGCCCTATCGATGTTCGCGTAACTTCCATCATCGAAATATCTACCGTGGTGCGGACAATTTTCGCGTTCGACAATTTTCAACTCGCTTTTCGGATATATCAATTTTAGACGTTAACGGGTTTATAGTTCTGTGACGTGTGTGTTCGTGGAAATAAAAAAATGGAGGTATGAAAGACTATGTAAATTATTTACAAAGCAAGTAGATGATTTTCCGAATGAAAGTCTTTTTCTTTTATGCAAGCTATTCATCGAGCAAGCTATTAATTTTGGTAATCACCGGGAAAGCAATACTTTAAAAAGACGAGACTCTCAATGGCGGCCGATGGAGAGGCTGGAAAAATGCGATTCAAAAGGCTGGAGCGCGCATCTATCGGAAAATCTGACCGTTCTCCGACGCCACGCTCGGTCGAAACGGTACCCGTTAAACTTCTAAGAAGGTCGAGAGGTTTTATTTCCCTCTCAGAACATCTCCCCCGGGGGAGACTGTATTTTTATTCAAATTTCACTCGATCCGTCCTCGAAGTTTCGTGGCCCACTCGAGGCAAGCTCGTATTATGCGTTTCCTTGAGTAAAGTCGGCCCACTCCTCGGGATGCGCGCGAGGGTTCCGTAAATTCTATTTGCTTCGAAACCCACCCTCCTCCTCCTCCTCCTCCTCCTCCTCTCTCCTATACATCCCCAATTTCTTCTCTATATTGCCTACCAATGAATAACGTAGAGATACCGACTCGTTGCTTGTTTCTCGAAAGGAAATTAGATTCACCGTGTGTCTTGAAACTCGAGTGCGAACCGAGTGCGTAACAATGCCATAGAATATTCTAATTAATCGTACGTTTCGAAGATGCGTCGCATTTTTGAATATTTCACCGACGCATACAAATTCTAACCGAGGCCACGTAACACGATCCACGGAACGTGCACGAAGCTTCGCGTGAACCGGAGAAAAAAATTTCAGACGATCCCCCGGCGCAATTGCAAAAACATTCCGAGTACGGGCGCGATGTCGCGATTAAAATGGATAGGAAATTTATGTGACCGTTATAAAGCTGACTCTGGAGGATGAAAGAGTATCGCGCGTTGTGGACCAAACGTGTTTGTATTTTATAAATGAGTTATACACACTTTTATTACCCAGTATCGATCTTTAATATTTAAATCAGGTTTCGATCCAGTAGGTTCATAATAATGCATACTTAATCGATTATTTATCGATCATAATCGTAATCACATTTTAGTTTTTTAAGTTCGTTCCGGTACGTGAACCTGCCGCAATACTTTTTCCTCGCCGTTCTGAAATGGCGTTAAACTCGTCGAAGTTCTATTAACAACTTTCGAGCGTGATGCCGTCGCGAGGTACCTGCGACTTGAACTTCCACCAACTCGTTTGCTCGTGCTTCGCACGAACGTTACTTCACGAATTTCCCCTCGGGAGAGTGTGAAACGGTCGCTAGAGGGACGAAGTCGCGTCTGTGGTCGCGTTCGCGAGTGTTACTGACATTCCGTCATTGCACGCGTAAACACGCGCGTACGTTAGGTGTGATAAAAGTTCGATAATTTAACTTCGACGGCGGCAATTTCCCGTTTACGCCTGGAAAATATCGTGATTATGATTTACGATGAAAATTTATTGTGCGGATATTATTTTGAGATCTCGTTCTCGTCACCTCCTTCCAATTACTTCTATAAAATCATAATTAATCGATTATCCATTTAACACAACAGGAAGCTACATAATATATATAATGTTAAGTGCCTTAATGTAAAACCATGCTTCGTATCCTATGCAAAATAATCTTATGCAAAATTCAAGTTGCTTAATAAAAAAAAACCTAAAATCAAATTTGTTTAGCCCACCTCCCTAGACATCCGCAGAAAAATCACCTCGAATCGAGTAAAAGTTTGGAAAATCATTCCCGTACTTTATCCGTCATCCGTTCTTATTTTTCACGTCAAAGAGTAGCGCGTAGTCTTGGAGAAAAGGATGAAAGGCTGTACATCATCGAGGTTGACAATAGAAACTACCTAAGGCGTAGGTGAACGTAGTACGACCGATAAGAGTTCCAGGTGTCGATGCCAATGTCAGCGTGGAGTAATCCCTTCTTCGAGCTTGGTCTATAAAGTCAAGCAAGAGCTTTCACCCGGGGCGGTTCGGTGGAATGTGAAAGCAAAAACTTGGAGCGAGCGAAAGAGAGAGAGAGAGAGAGAGAGAGAGAGAACACGAGAGTGGGAATGAGGGGAAGGGCAAAGGGGGACGCAAAAAAGGGAGAAAGAGAGAGTAATTTTACCCTCAACGAAGAAGAGGAACCGCACAATGCGTCGTAGTGAAACTCGAAGAGCTTTCGAAGTTGGCCGGACGATCGAAGAAGCTGATCCAGCCGGCATTGTGGCGACGTCCGATGCAGCTCGTTTTCTGAGATAAGACTTTGAGACTTTCCCTTACCCTTAGTTCGCCTAAAATCGCGCGTTTCTTCGTTGACCTTCGCCATTGTACCCTGTGACCCAGGCCGCGGCTCAGAATGGGAACGTTTTATCCTCTCAAAAAGAGAGAGGGAGAGAAAGTCACCATCTATTTTTCTAGCACACGGAAAGAAAGAAAAAGCCTCGTACACATACACGTTTGGGATGAAAGTAAAGGATTCCTACTTGGTGGCCTGATAAAGCGATGAATTCGACACGTCGCGAACGATTCTCCACGTTGTATACTATGGCGAACTCGGAAAGATCGCGGCGAGTATATCACGAGCGTTCGCGCATGTAAGCTTCTTGTATTCGTGTGTATGCATACGTAATGCGAGCAAGAGAGGGAAAGAGGAAGAGAGTCGAAGGCAAACGCCACGGTGTCGTAGGAGAGCCAGCTTATGCCGCGGTATTATTTGGGCCGTGTCTCGCGTGCCCCGGGCAATAAGCTCACAAGCTCTCCCGGTATTACGTGACACGGAAGCGCATAGCTTTACCCCACCAACCCGCTTTCTCTCTTCCACGTCGTTCCCGAAGATGCAGCCGTCCTTTCGACGAGCGTTATGGAAGGTTGTGTAGGTGGTAGGACGAAAAGCTGCTGGTGTGCATCCCATCTCCTCTCTCTCGTCTACTCCTTGCTCGCAATTAGGACCGACGTGCGTCATGTTCGAAGTTAATGTTGGGGAACGCCGTCTAAAGATATCGCTGTCGTGGAATGCCGCAGGTGCTTCGTATCAGGACGATTAGGAAGAGTGGAGAGCGAAATGCATATAGTCAAGCGTCAAGCCGAAGCTTCCTACGTGTCGTATTTTAAATATTCCGATTCTTGAGTTCGTCGTTCGGAAGGAAAAGGATCAATGACAGCTAGCGACTACGTCTTGGGAACTGGAACACACACATGACGCTTAACATTTATTTATGAAGTGTCGTCGAATCCTGGATGTCGCGTCCATCTCGCGAGTTCGAGCCCAATAGTAGAAAAACTTTGGAATTGTTTGGAAACTCGCTGAGACTTGACCCCATTCTTAGCCAAAAGTTTCTCCCCTATTTCAGTCCGCTGCACTCCGGACGACACGGTACGTTTTGTCCGTAGCGTTCCAACTCGGACCTTTCTTCCTGTGAGTCACTTGGTAAATACACACGAGCGTATTCGAGAACACAATAAGCACGTAATACGGAAGACGAGCACATTCTCGTGAGCGTGCACCTCTTTCGAAAGTTCGCGGAAATAAACCCAGAACCCGTGGGTTTTCCATTATGCTGAAGAACACACGCACCCGTATATTAGTTCGCTGTAAGCCGAGCTCGTAACAGTAAATTCCATCCTGTTTCGCGGATATTCTAATGTTACCCTCTACTTTTCACGAGGAAGCTTCGCTCGAGAAATGAAAGGGGGAAAGAAATAAATGATGCCAAGCGGAGAAGTTAATTGCTCTGGGTTTATTGGAAAAATATCGAGTAAAAAAAACTATCGATATCTATGTACGTTCTACGATACCGTTCTACTAAACGATCGATTACCTCCAGGTGAAACTGATTCTCGCTTCTAGCAACGACTAACAAGTAAACGTAATGAATACGTACAACCGCTTTGCCTGTTAACCCTACAACATAATATCCTCCGAAAAATACCGTGTCGCCAGACTCCTCAGAAGTAATTACCCCTCCCTACCGCCCGCCAAAAAAACAGATTCTCATGAAAATGCAAAGGAACGATTCTCCATGCGGCACTCCGTTCAACGCGGTACATTAGACACCTTTCCAGGTGGTGCTGCGTCAAAGACTGGCAAGACCCGTGGAAGGTTATGTGTACGTGAAGAGAGAGGAAAGTGGACAGCCAATCTCTCTCTGCATGCTGGAACTCCTGGCGAACTGCGCTGGCTGCAAGTCGCAGCTGCACTTGGGGAAGAGTTGCTAATGATTCGCTAACGAGGTACGTGCTTGTCCTGCTTCCTACCGAAGCGAAAGAAGAACAAGGAGGCAGCCGGTTGCCTTAGGAATAGGAGACGAGATCTCTTCCTCTTGAGACTGGCTCCGTCGTCTCCCTTTTCTCTTCTCTTTTGTCTCCTCGGAACCAGTAACAGCGGCAGCAGTAGCAGCACTACCCGATGACCTCAACCTCTGCACTCTCTCCTCCCTCGCGAAGAGGTTCAGACTACCCTCTCCATCGTCGCGCACGCCTTAAATATTCCACTCTGTTTTCTCGTTGCAGATCTCTTTCTCCTATGTAGACTCTCTTCCTTGGAAAGAAGGAAGGTTGACTACTTCGTTCTCGTCCCGGAACGAAACCGGACGCTGGCAGACGCGAAAGAGGAGGAAAGAAGAAGAGAAGAAGAAGGAAAAGAGAGAGAATTCTTCGTAGGGGTTCCTGCCAACTTGGAAGATTTTAAACTTCTTATCGCAGTGTAATCCTTTAGAGAATACGGAATGCTCGATAAATATTAATTTGCTCTTAAGCGGAACTCGGGGATCAGAAAAAAGATAGAGAGGCTTGATCGGTTCGTGAAAGCAACATTCGGTTCTTCTTACAAAACTCCTGAAATTTTCTTCTGTTCCTTTTTCTTATGGTACTACATTTTAGCAGGGGTTGCATAATTAAAGCCAATTCAGGTCGCATCTAAGCAAGACCCGTGTCTCTCCTTTGTTACATTTTAAACGAAATGCGAAAAAGGTTCGCAGGGACAGCGAAAATGCAACCGTTTGAATTAGCACTACGAGTTGATACGGTAGACCATTATGCAGTCGTAAACTGCAGAAACCGGGAAAATTTCCTAGAAACGATACGACGCGTGCTTCACATTTATAACGTTAATTAATTGCACTTTGAAGCTCCTTACAAATTTATTGCTCGCTTGAGATACTCCGCGCGCGGAATCCTTTAGGTTAGATTTTTTCAAGAGATATCTGTGCTCTCGTTTAAACAAAATAAATAAATAAATAAGAATAATTTGCCGATCATATAATATCAGACTCGTTTCTACATGAATATCGATAATTTCTATAAAACTAACGTGAAATATAAACTAATATTCGCAATCACTTCCAAAGTACTTATCATCGAACCTAATCTCAAGAAATTGGTAATGAATGCACACGATGCACTGTTTAATTGGACGACACTTGCCGTAACCCCTCGAGGGAAGCTACGTTGATTCTCTTACAACGTCGTCCACGTTTCCATCGCGTGGAACTCTCTTATTCGCATTATCATCAAAGTTTCCCGCAAGCTCCTGGCTTCGGTCCCAAGAACATCTACGCCTGTAGGTACTACCGTGTACATGGGTGTCGATTATACGAAACTTTTCAACGTCTTATCGCCAAATTTTCCAACGTACATTTACAACATAACAACGAGCTGAACGAAAAGAAAGATGAAGTTCCAAGAAAATGATTTCAAGGATTTGATAGAAATTGTACATTGCATGCACGTTCGATCGATTCCAATTTCGTGGGAAACAATGCGGCCGAATGTGTATCCCGAAAACGGGGATGACGGGCTTTCGCAGTGAGCTAGATACATCGTTTTTTAAAGCATATCGTTTTCCCTTCCCACCTGCCGGTCACTCTTCGGACACGTATCGGACATCGGCGAAGTCGGGAGCATCGATAAAAAGTAGTACAAGTCGACGAGCGAGCAGACGTTACAGGGACGCCGGGTTCGAAGTCGTCCGTGTCGACAATTTATTCGTTCTCTTCTTTTTCTTCCACTTTTCCTTTCTCTCTTTCTCTTTCTCTTTCTCTTTTCACTTCCGATGTATCGACGATCGAAGATACTTTTATTCGAGGCCGTTTCTTTCTTCCTTGTCTCCTCCCTTTCCCTCTCTTCGTTTGTGTGTTTCAGGAAGTGCGTTCTCGTGTCCCAACGAGACACCCCTTCGCCACTTTTTAAAAAGAAAGAGAGAAGGAGAGAGAGAAAGAGAGAGAGAGAATTTCTCGTACACAGGGTGACCCTCCAGCCTCTTTGACTCTTCAATCCTCCCTCACCAATCTATCCAGCAGAAGCCGTTATATCCTCGGCAGGCACCTTCCACAAAATCCACCCTCTACCCCACCCATCCTATGAGGATCTCCATTAAAACGCTGCCAACCAAGAGAAACTTTGCGAATTTATCGAGGCCGATCTCGCCTAGGAATATTTATGACCCGTCTACGACGGCCAGCACAGGAAGTTCATTTTACTTTAAACAGCGCGCCCGTGCACCGAGTGTGTCATCCCCCCAAGCGAGCTTATGCGAAAAGCGGTAGTGGTGGGCTGAATGAGAGACACGCCGGCCATAACCGTACTTCTCTTTATGGTTTCTTCCGCCGGGTAAGTAACTTAAGTAATATAAAACGAAGCTCGTATACGCGTAACAGAGCAAAAACGTTTTACGTTTCACGTTTGCATTAAAAAACCAAAAAAAAAAAAGAAACGAGAGAAG
>JAIFRP010000042.1:1376002-1387761 GCA_032403825.1 Odynerus spinipes | reverse complement strand
AAAAAAAGAAAAAGCATACAGCATGCAAGCCCTTCGGGATGGTAAATATAGCTACTTCCGTATCCCGCAAATGGATCCTTTAATCAACAGGAAGCGAAATCAAGTCCGGAAGAGAATTTAATGAAAAATCTGATTCGAAGCAGCGCGATTGTTTACGAGCATATCTATGTAGGTATATAAAAGATCCAATCGCGGATAAAAAAAACCAGCTGCATATCTAACGAAAAGTATCACGCGTTACACGCAAAAGTTAGAGAAAAGGGGTAGAATGTTGGTAATTAGCAGCGATTTAAAAAAAAAAAATATTACATACGCATCTCGCGCCAAAGAGAATTTAAAAAAATTTCATAGCCAGGATGAATTTGGCGTTTAATTAAAAAGGTAGGTAGCACAGAAAAGATAGAATCGCCGTCATATTTCAATCCTACTCGCCATAGTATATTCGTCTGAACATGGTTTCTGCAGCAGTATGCAACAAAATTTTCGAAAATTCACGCAGCCGATTCCCTCGGGGAATTGCAAATTCATGGACAGCTACTTTGGTTCTGTTACGAGTGGGCGTTGCTGGCCGTTCACTCTCTCTCTCTCTCTCTCTCTCCCTCATTTCCTCATACTCTATCCATCTCACTTCCTCTTCTACCCTATCTTGCATTAGCCCACGCGCAACACTCACGCAGTCGCGTCCGTGCGTCGTGCGAGCGCGCGAAACGAAGAATGGCAAGGTGGGGTGAGGTGTGCGGGAGTGGTTAGAGATAGAGGGTGCTTGAACACCGTGGTTTTCCATGGTGGCTATTCTATGAAATATTCAACGCACCCGCGGGCCACGTCGTCATAGCTTTTGTAGGAACGGAAAGCCGACGGCGACGACGGTAGTGGCGGCGAGCCTTCGTTGAGAACCAGACGGATGCATTATTTTTCTTCGTTTCCCACCCCTACCGGTCAACGGCCCTTCCCTACCCTTCCTGCCGTTCACCCTAGCCCTATCGAGTCCGATATATTGAAAAACGTTGTCCCTTTCGTAACTTCCGCGATAGCAAATCTTTTGCTCTACCTTTCTTTTCTTTTCTTCCCTGTTCTTTGGAAAAAAAGAAGAAGAAAGAGAATGGGGATTCGCCTTGGAGATAAAAAGAAAGAATATATCGCCGATTCGGCCAAAATTTTATCGTAAATTGCCACTCCCTCTATATATAACTACATATATTTATTTGTCCACATTGTTACGAACTTTATTATTGGAAAGTCCCGAGCGAGCGGAGGTCGTCCAATTTGTCTAATAAAAGTCGGAAGAAGAGCGATTGCAAATTGATGATAGAACGTGATGGTACTTAGTCGATACGTGAGTGTATGAGAGAGACAGAGAGAAAAAGAGAGAAAGAGAGAGAGAGAAAGGAGAGAAAGGGGGCGGGAGAGAGGGAGAGGGAGCAAAAGGAAAGATTTCTTGGTCGGAAGTGAAGAGGAAGAGGAGGATGCTACGCGAGGACCTTTTTCACCCTAAGATCATTTTAATGAGATCGTCGGGTGGAAGGAGTGAGGGGGAACAGTCTCGAACGAGGTTCCAGGGAGAAATAAAGAGCATTATGCAGCTCTCCGACAGGCTCGGCCCCCGGCCAAATAAGTAAAAGGCTAATGACAAAAAGTCGAATTAAAATAAGAATCGCGTCGAGTGCCGAGGACACCTTGAGGATTTTCGAGGAGCAACGACCGGGGCCAAGTACTTCCGATAAATTAAACCCCTTCCTTCCTTCGACGTTGTATCGATCCTTCCTGGACCAACTAAAATGTCTTCGAATTTCCTACCTGCTTTCTCTTTCTTTATTCAAAATCCTCAAGAATCTTGGGAAGGGTTCGATCGAAGGTACATAATTGATGTCATTCTCTTGAAGAGAGACTATACAACGACCCCTACAATAACCCGTACATTTATCCACGCAACAATGAAATACGAATGGCGACATTTAACGAATTCCACATTTCGGAATAATGGAGCTTCACGTGCGTGACTCGATGTAAATCCGAATCGTTCTCTGATATCCGCATTATGCAGGAAATCACACGCGATATTCTGGCCGTTTTGACTGTTAAAAAGTCACTCTTATCGGGCTCCATTAAGCGTAAAAATATTCAAGCGCTCCATAGCCCGCTGTTCGCGCGGCACCCGCTTATCGTGATAATTCTCGACGTCTAATACGTTCTATTTAATTTCGTATTCGGCTAGTCGAACGATTTTATAATCTGGCCTTTTACTTTCAATGAGACGGTGGTACAAGCAGACCGATGACGAAGAGGAGAAAGGATCTCCGATAACCGCTTTGACGAAGAAGAGATTATCTGTAGTACAGAGACGAGGGATACCCTTTGCATCGTTAGACGAGGATCGTATAACTCATTTAACGTTAAAGGCGCCGGACGGTCCATCGAGAGAAAATCGTTTTAAATCGACTCGACGGACACCGACGTCTCGACGAGTTATCTTTTATCTCGCGACAGTTGCCCTTCGGATCCATTTGCCGCACGCCCACGTTTCTTCCTGCCCTTGCCGAAGGGTCGCTCACTTTTCTCCGATATTGGGTGGTCTAAAACGAGTAATTATCTTCGTCGAGAAGTTTCTCTTTCTTAAAACGATACCGCTAATTTTCTACTGTCTAAAAATATGTCTTTTTTCTTTGTAATTTAAACAATAATCGATTATCATCAAACGGTGGTACGTATAATTTGTACCAAGGAGATATACTCGCATAAAAGTTATGTAACATCTTCGCGAGGAGACCACACATATATATATACTCTATCCTCTCCTTATAGAAAATTCAAAATCGACGCGTGGACACTACTGATCTTCCGTGATTATCTGGACACCCTGTATAGAAAGAGAGTCTCCCGTTATCGGAATTATTGGATTCTTGGCTTCCTTTGAAAGCTTGTCTGAAAATGCTGGATGGGATAAATGCGGCAGCGGAGGTGGCGGCGGCGGCGGCGGCGGCGGCGGCTGTCAGAAAACTAGGAATTCCCTTGGGGTGGTGTTGCTGCCAGAGGGATGAAGAAATGGCGAAGGGAAGGGGGAGAGAAGGAGTGGATGTGTTGAGGAACGGATGGACGAGAGGAGAATGTGGGAGGAGGAAGGGAGGATAGATTGCTGGTGCCAGCCTTAAGGGCGCCTTCATAGATCATAGAGGGCCGTTTTGAATAATTTATCGATCTTACCAACGAACCTGTCTTTTCAAACTTGGAGCAGCGCGGTCTGTTTCCGCCAAGAATTTCGCTGGTTAAGCTTTATAGCTTGGCCAACGATTATACGTTAACGTTTCATCGCTTGATGCTGGAATTTATGATCGGTGAAGGTAATCCGTGACCGTATTGAACTTGACCTTGAATTTGGCTTGACCATGACCATCGAGTTTGCCTTTTAAGACCCCTTCTGATCAAAGATGCTGCGCACGAGAAAGAAACCCGATTATTTAGCAATTTATGAGGCAAGATCCCTTTTCAGAACAGCCGATGTTCAAAGTTACCGCGGAAAAGCTAACGCAAGACAGATAAGACACAATTACCGTTCCGCCTAGCCCTGTAACGAGGCATCCTTTGGGACCAGTCACGATTCACTGCCGACGGTAATAACGTCGCGCCTTTTGTCCTCCCTTATTATCGCCTCACTTCCGTTCTCCAAATATCTTCTGATGACTACTAAGGAAACACGAACTCTTCACTTTCAGACACGTACGCGAGAGTCTCTTTCGTCTCTCTTATCTTTATTCGGAAAGTTTCATTATTGTCACGAACAACGAGGTATCGTGGCGGAGAAGTAACTTTGACGGATCTCGAGAAGTCTTTCATCTCCCTCGTTTATGCTTGTATGTACCGTGTCGATATAATTAGTATACGTTGATTAATGTCTTCGGAATAATATGTACGGTTTATATGAAAATATTTTATGAAAATTCGCGTGTTTACATTTTTGGGGTAGCACGAGGGCACCATCGTTACTAAGTCCGGCACTGGGCGCGTACTCGCCGCCACTACGTGATACCGTAAGTGGTGGGGGAGGAATTTACAGTCATCGCCGTTCCACACAGCAGCAACGCCCGATGAATGACGTCAGATACGTACAGTATACAAACGATCGTCGTAGCGTGCTAATCGCGTTCTTCGAGAAAATCGAAAAATCCTCTCACCGCGACGCGTCAAAATGGCGATCGATGGAAGGATCGCGATTGTAGTTTATACGCTATTGCTATTCGCAACAATAGGTAAGAACGAAATCTTGGAAAATCGAGTCTTGTGAGCGAAGCGTGACGCCATTCACGAGCAATGGCCGTTCGTGAATCCCGAGCCATCACCATTTTGGAGAGCAGTAGCGCCCTTCACGTTTTACTTTCGAATTTTCTCCACCATATATATCTATGGGTTTCTATTGGTTTTTTTTTAAATTCTTGTATGGATAGAGTCTACAGAATTACTAGCTTGATAATCGTTCGATTGTATAATAATTATCGTCGCTATTTGGAACACGCTTAGATATCTAACCTAACTTTCCAATTAGCTGACGTTTCATTAACCAATAATTAAGCCCCGCTGGAATTTGAAAATGCATGCGTAAGTGTGATTGGCATTCGGGGTCAATTTTGGCAAGGTCAATTTTTTAAAGTTATCGTCCGTGTTGACCGACCGATTAAGTTTTTAACCGACGTCTCGCCAAAATAAGACAAAACAAAGTCTTCATTCGAAAATATTTTCTTCCGAGCAGGATGCGAAGCTATTCG
Source organism: Odynerus spinipes (assembly GCA_032403825.1). Taxonomy (NCBI): domain Eukaryota; kingdom Metazoa; phylum Arthropoda; class Insecta; order Hymenoptera; family Vespidae; genus Odynerus; species Odynerus spinipes. Next base: position 1,383,004 of record JAIFRP010000042.1, on the reverse strand, counting down.
TTGTTATCAATGCAGCAGCGATACCGATCCCAAAGGCGAGGATCTTTGTGGCGCATACACGAAGTTCGACAAAGAAAGACACACTGCGGTTGAGTGCAGCAGCGAGGAGTCTCACATGCCTGGCACATTTTGTGTTAAGTTGACGCAACAGAGCCCTCGTGGTTTCATATGTGAGTATTATCTTCGTTACATTGTTGTGATTTCATTGATATACCGATACTTCCTGCAGTGTTTACAAATGTCAATTATTTGCTACGATATACTTTATTAGAGTGGAAGAGTGAGTGAAAGAGAAAAAGAGAGAGAGAGAGAGAGAGAGAGAGAGAATTTATCAGACCGCCATGTTTACTATCAAATTTTCCCAGACTCGGTAAATTTTCTTTTCTAAAGTAAACTACGCCGTGTACGAAGCTTCTAATTTTCTCCCTAAATTACTTCACTACTTGACTGGATTCAGTTACAACGGCACGCTAAATTGACTCTACTTTTTTACTGCACTATTTTTTCCCGGTCTCCTTCGCTATGTTTACCTGTTATATTTCTTAAAGGGAACGGTAGATGGCGACAGGTGATACGAAGATGTGCGTCGGTCTCCAATACCGGAGTTACAGGTGTCTGTAATTGGGGAGTCTACGAGAACGGAGTTTATTGGCAAGAGTGCTCCTGCTCCGAGGATAATTGTAACGGAGCGTCCACCATCTCACCGCTCGCTACAACGATATTCGTTTCTTTAAGCGTCCTTCTATCGATTTTCTTCGTGAGATAAATCAAAGATACTCGATGATTCCAAAAAATCTCAACGAATCCGTCCATGCTCTTAGAGAATGTAGAAAGCGATATTTTAGATTAGAAGTAACAACAATAATAGATATTATTCTTGAACAAGAAAAGAATATTGTGATCGAACGCTATTGATATATTTTTAATATTTCTTCTTTGGTATATCTCACACATATATATATATATATATCCATTTTAAGGATAACGAAGGAAAGAAAAAATAGATTACAATGTCTTCATTAAGATATTGGAAGTTCAAGGCCAACAAAGCTTCGTTAGCTTTTGTTTTTATATTAGATATACATATATATATTTTATATAAGTTCGACGACGTTTGTAATAAATAAGTTTATAAATTTCTCTTACGACGAACACTTGTTTAGGAACGTTACTTCACTCATTGTTAGACAGGAGATCTGATCGACGAACAATACAGCTAGATGAATGTCCCTGATAACTAGTATCGAGACGAAAGCACGTAATTAGTACAAAACGAATTAGTAGCAACGATCGACGCGAGATCGACGTTCGACGTTCGATCGGCCGATCGCGCTAGTAAACTCGTAGTTACCCAAGGTATGAAAAATTACGTAGGCGTTTAATATTTCGACGATACCTCGTGTTTATGTATAACTACGAATATTTCTTTCGCCAACGTTACTTGTTAGAGATCACGCGCGATGAACGCGACATAATGAAGTTTTCAAGTTATATCGCTCTAAAGTTAAATCGTAGTGAACATGGAGATCAATATATGAAGAAAACAGCATTGGCTGGTCTCGGAGGATCGCTTGTGGGGTGCTTGCACCCCCTACGCCCATATAAAAGAGATATATAAAAACAAAATGCGATGTATATCGCTCCGTCCACTTTTTTAGAAGACATAATATCTTGTGCCTGTATATACGAATTCATATGTATGTATGTAAAAATTGAGTGGATACACGTGTGCTGAGTTATAAGTGCCTGGTCAGGAATCTCTACCTACCTTGTTCCATAGTCTGCTTTTCTATACGATAGATGCGTCACTTGTTATATCATATACTTTTCGAAATAAATACATATTTATACTATGCACCGTTTCTATCTTTCATCCCACAAGCATTTCGAGCATAGTTAATTTCTCATAGTCACCGTTAACATTAGCATGGATAACGTCCATCAAAATTTCGTTCAAGCTGACAGCTGGTCCTATCGCGTACGGACCCTACTTGATCCTTGACCGGCCAACGATTCTGGATTTCCTGAAACAAGATCAGAGTGGGAAAGATAAAGAGACGGGGGGAGAGAACTAGCACGCACCCTTCACCGCAGTGTACATCACGTTATAACGCCGGAAATTCGGTGGCCGCGAGTTAATTACGTCACGTGAGACTATTAATGCCTTGGCAGATCCAACACCGCGGTACATACAATGGCTCCGCCATGTTTAGGCTCTCTTACCCATACATTAACGTCGCAACCCATGCCAACCCTCGTTACTTGAGACGTTATAATTAAGACCGTCCGCTTCGACCATTCTGGACACGGCGATTTGCAACTTTGGAATTTGACTTTGCACGGGTGTAAGTTTTGCGTCCGCTTTGAATCATCGACTGGTGTTTCAAACTAGAATCAAAGGTTAAAGCTAATTAGAATTGAAGGATCCAGGGGAAAAACATGATAAGCGCCAATTTCATAATTTTCAGATTTTTACATATTATTGTGTGTCTGATCTGATCCCTACAAACGTACAAATTGTTCAGGGAAACAATATTATATTTATCACGTTAAAACGTTTTAAAGCGTTGCTTGGCTCTTCTGTAAAATTTATAAAATGGCGCTTATCGTGTTTTTCCCCTAGACCCTTCAACTGTTAATGATCTATAAAGATTCTATGTATATTTTAATTATTGCAAATATTTTATGTATATTTTAATTATATTCGATCTTTTTGCATTATACACGAGACCAATTATTGACCATAATTAATTTTTGCCGGAGAGTCAGTCGAGTAACGAGCCAGTGGCTGCAACATTCATCGAGTTACTCGCATAATCATTTATTTAGAGAAGCCCGAGACGAAGGTAAAGGATGGTTCATCGGCGATTCTCATCGGTCGGCCCCGCTGCACTTAATTTCAGGAATAAGAGTGCCTCTCCATCTGCGTTTAGGTCGTTATTACATCAAGCCGCGCTTAATTAGCTCTCGCAAAGCGGAAGGTGTTGCGCCCGGGTTGTAGTCTCGCAAGCGTAATAATACGGCCTCGTATCTTCATAATGCGGAAAATACTTTTCAGAGTGGCGCACGAGCGAGCCTGTCTACGGTGGGATCCTACGCCGTTTAAATACCACCGGGTGTTACTCATAAATCACCCCCTAAGGAAGCACCCTTAATCTGTGAACGGTTAAACGTTTGCTATAAAAATCGAAATACTTTGATGACGCAATTTCTTTGTAAAATTACTACAACATTTTGTGACCCGTTTACATGTTGCATGTAGATATTAGAATTACATCAGATTCTAGTACAATCGACGATCTTTTTTTTTTAATTATTCTCTTTAATAATATTCGAGAGAACGTCCATTTCTTTATTTCTACATTTAGTTCCTTTAGTTTTGATCTACGATGAATCATATACAAAAATGAATTAGTCCGATTTCTATAAAAGTAATTTCATTTAAAGTTCTTGCCGTAACATTGCACAAAGTTGAGTTTATTGTTACTTTTTGAAACGAACATCCGACGATCCTTTTCGCAAGTTCTATCGTAAGAAAAAAGACGGATGAAAAGAAATATATAATAATACTCGTTTGAAAGAATCACCTGAAACTAATGACCAATAAGATACGGCTTTTTATTTTGCACTAGATTGGCAAGTCTGGCTACAGTGAGGATAATTGGGTATTCCCGGAAGTTGGTGCAAATCGGAGTGTTTGAATGGCGCAAAAGTTACCGCGCAATCCTCTTCTGCCCTCCTTCTTGTTCGCGCATTTTCTCTCCTTTTCTCCTTCGATACTCCGTCGCTACTTCCTCGACGTAATCGAAAACTCTGGCGTTGCGTTTGCACGAAGGGCTGTAGAGGTTAGAATTCACGCACGCGGTTTAATGTGTCGCGAACCGCGTCTACGAATTTTCAGGTGAATTTGGTAAAGATCGGAGCGTGATAAAAATGAATATGACGGATGGGCCGGGATTTTCTCGTTATGAGATTTTGATGCTCGCTGCGAGGTTGTCCTTCGTCACTGCCGTCGGATTTTTCACAATGAAATGGTTCGTACATCAGCTTGATCCGACGAATGCGGCAAAGAAAAGGGCTAAGAAAAAGGTAAGCTTTCCTGTTTTTACCCGTTCACTCGATGGAAATACTTCCTATGTTCTTATATTCGTTTCTCTTATACGGAGTTAAACCTAACCTATATCATGGAGTACGTATTTCTATAAGATTTCATTTTTCTTATATGTTGTTTAGACTCGAGAGCAATTACGTAAATTGGCCAAATCAGATGGTGTTATATTATCTGTGGATATGGATCAATTAACAGACTACGAAGTCATAATTGCTAGTCACTTGGTCGATCCTCAAGATATCAAAGTCTCGTGGGAGAATATAGCTGGATTGGAGCATGTTATTCAAGAACTTAAAGAGACAGTTATTCTCCCTATACAGAGGAAAGAACTCTTTCTAAATTCTCAATTAACGCAAGCTCCAAAGGTTTGTACGAGTAATAAATTGTGCATCGTGTAATCGGTGTATTGAATTTTATACTATAAACTTTTATTCTTCGTTTAGGGTGTGCTGTTACACGGACCACCAGGTTGTGGCAAAACTATGATCGCGAAAGCTACTGCCAAAGAAACTAAAACTCGTTTTATTAACTTAGATGTTAGTATATTGACCGATAAATGGTACGGAGAGAGTCAAAAATTGACAGCCGCTGTGTTCTCATTGGCTGTGAAACTTCAACCGTGTATCATCTTTATAGATGAGATAGGTTAATAGTATAAGGATTATAATTTTTATCGCTTAACGATACAATCCATGTTGTCGTGTTACAATATTTTTAATTTCTAGATTCCTTCCTGAGAGCACGTAATGCACAAGATCACGAAGCAACAGCAATGATGAAAGCACAATTTATGTCAATGTGGGATGGTTTGATAACCGATCCATCTTGCACCGTCATTATAATGGGAGCAACAAATAGACCTCAAGATTTAGATAGAGCTATCCTAAGGCGTATGCCTGCCACTTTCCATATAGGATTACCTGTAAGAATAACTATATTATTATCTTTTAACATTTTTCCTACTTTACATTTACATTAATACATTTAATAATTACAGAACGAAGAGCAGAGAGTACAAGTTCTAAAATTAATTTTACAACACGAACCAATCGCAGACAATGTAGATATTTCAAAAATAGCAAAAATGACAGACGGTTTCTCTGGTTCGGACTTGCAAGAACTATGCAGAAACGCGTCTGTATATCGTGTGAGAGATTATCTACGATCGCATGCAAAGTAAATATCAGCATATATAGTAATGAAGAATAACTTTTCATATTGAAAAAATGTTAACGGTTTTTACGTTGTTGTAGCGATATGAACGAGGCAAGTACAACTACTAGCACAGATGACGAAGAATTCCATGATGCTGTACGTCCTATTACGATGGAAGACCTTCTTACATCTTACAAAAAGTTGAAGACATCTAAGTTACATACAGGCACCTTAAATCCCATTAAGTTAGACTTGGATTAAATACAAGACGATTTATATTATCGGCATCTATTACATTAATTTTTACACAGTAAGTCGGATCTCGTTTTAAGAAACAAAGATCTAGTTCAGAACAGTTTTAAGACTGTGTTTGATTACAGCATGGATATAATAAGATTTACAGAAGACTTCATGACGTTTAAAAATATAAGGTCTACTAAGATATTTAAAACTATTAAATTTAACCATCTTTGTTTCTTGTAGAACCGTAAAACGATACCACAATTCATTGAACTCGCTCGAAGAATCTAGCATGATTCTACTAAAAATGTTACATCTTCTTCCATATGTTCATTTTAATAGGAAACTGTATTTATATGAAATCTTCCAGCCATTTTGTTGTCGTCTTTACGGTTTTTAACGTATACCAAATTATCGTGAAGAATATTTCGCTCAAGATCAGACTTTCCATTTACGTGACCATATCAAAATTATACCATTAATTATGAATTTTGGATTACACGATTCATGAAATCAGACAACTTGTATAAAAGAATGCATAAAGCTCTTGAGTTCTATTTAATATGTAACTAAGAATGACATTGTATGTATTCATTGTATAGAAACAGTTGTTTGGAGACATTAATATATTATATAATATATTCATGATAGGAATACATAAGTGAAACTTAAAAAAAGACTATTTCTCTTAATTTAAATGTTGTTACATTTTTGATAAAGTCAAATCAAATTATTCTCTATGATGTATCTTACTTTTAAAAAGTTATATCGCTGTTATTTAAGGCTGAAATGGTATCTAGATAGAATGTATAATTCGAAGTCATAGTACAATACGCGAAAAAGTATAAGTAAAAGATACATGGAAGTATTTATATTTTACACAAAGTTTATGCTTACTTAGTCAAAGAAGGAAAAACGTTTTATCTACGATATATTTTCGAAGTAGACTGGTTATATACATGTATCTTGGTAGAATGTCCATATAATGTAACTATAAAGAATCTCTATCGAGTAAGTATACTGATATTTAAGTTTTGCTGTCAGACAGGATCTGTAGGAATGTTTAATCTAGAATTTTAACGTACCGTAAAATCGAAAGTTCTAAATGCGACGTGAATCTGAGTGCTTGATGTCGAAAGAGCAAAAAGCGAGAAATAATACGAGCCATCACATCTAACATAGTTATCGTTATTAGCTAAACCATCGTGAAGCTTAAATGTACTCAATAAAGGAACATTTTGTATCTCGCAGTATTCATTTGTAATACCGTAATCAAAATTATCGATACGATGACATTAAACAAAATTTAAAAAGCGAACATGTTCGATCGTAGTGGCGGTAATTATATTTAAAGATCCAACTCGCATCTGATTGGTTAACGTATCATATCGATCGTCCTCGACCAATGAACGTTCAAAAAAGGAAACGTATGCGTGTGCATATGAAAACGAAGTAGCCTTAACCCTTTCAATCTCTCTCTCTCTCTCTCTCTCTCT
>JAIFRP010000042.1:1334540-1349463 GCA_032403825.1 Odynerus spinipes | reverse complement strand
TCTTCTTCTATTTCGTCCATGTATTTGCATTTCGCGAAAGAGAGAAAGAGATAGGAGCCTTGTATATCCGGCAATTGAGATTTAAATAGACGCGATGTGTTTATAAACCGGATTATAGGAACCGTTGGCTATTGTTTTCGTACTTTGACTGTTCCAACTTGACAGCGAGAAAGATAGAGATAGATAGATAGATAGAGGCAGAGGCGTACTCGGAGCAAACTCATTTTCAAAAGGAACGAGCTAATCGAATATTTCAAACCAGGCGATCCTTCGTGTCATTTCTTTTTCTTTCCTTTCGTTAACTCTCCGATGTCTCTGTCTCTCTAACAGCGAATGCGTCCCAGCAAATATTGAAACATTGTACTGACGTACTTTTTTATTTTTACAGGTGACAGCGATGTGTCAAAACCGGCGGATACGTTCTTTCACAGCGTAAGTGTGATTTACTTCGTTTTCTCCTTCTTATTTTAGTATGTTCCGTTTCCTTTCTTTTTTTTTCTTACGATAAAAATAACGAACGTACGAATCGCATTGTGTGTTTTCTCTCTTCTTCTTTTTTTAATTTTGATCGTGCTCGTAATTGCGATTGCACGTTAAACTGCAATTACATTTTAGATCGTAGATCGTGGATCGATCGATCTTCCTCGGATCTCTTTTTGCAAGCCGCGCGAGTCGATCGAAAGGATCGACGAGGATCGTTCGACCTCATCGCAAACGACGTCGATAAATCTTTGAATCTTCGAGCACGCGTTGCCGCTCGGTGCACGTCGATCAATGTCTTACTTCATTGGCGTTAATGTGTTAATTAAGATCTCTCCGAGAAGACTTCGAGCGTAAGACGATCGGAAAGTTAGAAAGCTGGAAAATTTTTTAAACAAAAAACGAAATTATCACCGGCTGCAAATACGTTTAATCGTTTTCTATACGTATCGAATTGCAAGTAATATTTGAAATGCGATAGAAATAAAATTTTCCACACGAGCCGACCGTACGTGTCGTGTAATCGATCGTTTCACGGATCGATCGGAGACTTTCGATCAATCGCTCGATCGGTCGATACGATCAATGACGGATAGAGATAGCGCGTTCTATTGACGTAACGCCTTTCTCTTTCTCTCCGTGCATCGAAACCAAAGCGATCGTTTCTCCGCTCAATTTCATCTTTCCGCTATTGAGCTTCGATATTCTCGTTTGAATAATTAACACGTAATCACGCTAATTGATATTCTTTTTCCCTCATGACATAACGCACTTCCAGCATGGTCATATTCTTCTTCGGAGTAAAGTGACGTGTCAAAAAAAAAAGTGAATCGAACGCATCGAAGAAAATATTTTTACGTTTATTGGGATTATAAGATTTATTCGATTATCCGGATAATTTCCTCGATAGCAGGATCGCCCGATTAAACGTTCGAGTCATCTATTAAACCGCATCGTAAGCCACTTTTGATCTCTGATCCCTCTTATCGACGTATATCGATCTTCGCTACGAAATCGTCCCGTATGGTAACTCGCGCCACGAATCGAATCACTCACCGATAGAAACGCACGTGCACTATGCAATTACTGTAAGAGATCGCGAGCGTTCGCACGTGTACGTACTTTCGCTCATGCGATCGCATTCCTATAGTCTCGTGTCGACATCCAGTCGAGCGATCTTAAGAATTGATTTGACAAAGTTTGGAAGGGAATCGATTCGAAATTGAAGTTAATAAATAAAATAGAAAGAGAGATTGATGGATTGATATCTTTTATTAGCCTTTGGCTATATTATATACAATATATATACACCTAATCTTCCTGTCTCTAATTTTCTTTCTTTGTACTGCTGATTCTCTTATTAATTTGACTTCTTTAACTTCTTACTTCTATATATTTTTTTAATTTCTCGCTTAAATTTATTAGAGAGAGAGAGAGAGAGAGAGAGAGAGGCCGATAGGCAGATAAAAAGAGATAGAAAGACTGGGAGAGACAGAGGAACGCGCGATTAAAGTTCTCTCCGCGGAGAGCGTAAAGACACTCTCTGACCTTGCGATTATGCGAGAGCCGAGAAGGCTATTTTTGTATATTTCTTCTCCCGGCCACGAACGGGCCGATAATTTCCAAGCCCACGACTCAAATCGCAACGCTTTCTCGATAAACGACATTTGCTCCGTTTCCACGCTTCGGGAATCACGTGTTACCATAACAACGCGCAAGCGTCAAAACTACGAACTCGGTCGAGCGTAAATGCCGTGACGTTTTGGAGCTCTTGGAAATTTCGACCGAATCGCTAAGAAATCGAGACGACGAGCGACGAAGAGCCATTTTTCTTGTTCCTTGTCTTCCACGATAGCGTAACAAGCTTGGAAGGTGAATTACGAGGTTAACGCAAGAAACGAGACTCGCTTTCGCGCTCTACCTCCCTCGCAATATCGCTTCCACTTCTGGACTCCTCTTTTTAACTTTGTTCGTTACTTCACTACGTTATTATATACCTCTTCTCAGTTTCTAACCACGTTCTCGTATCCACGAGTCTTCATTTTCACTTCGGAGATCTGTCAAATGAATCACCGAAGTAATCGAGCTGTCTTTCGTAATTGTGTTGATAATTAAACGATAATAAAAGAACGATATTGATACAATTTCACGAGACAGTGATCAGAAACGGAAAAATGTTGAGATTGATAAGCAGCGTTCGTTCAATGGACCAATCGCTAGGATTAATCCGATACGCTAGATTTGATACGACCTAGAAACGTCAAAATCCACTATGACCCATTAGATAATATTCATCTCGGCGATGTTCGCCGATGCATAATTTAACGAAGTATACAATCGAGGCCGTCCGTTATATATTTACCAGAATCTCGATCTGGTTATCTCTATGTTAAGACGACGTTTCCTCCGGTGCTAGGCGTCCCGACGCTCTAACGCATAGACGAGAGCGTATCAGGGGCTCTCATAAATATTCTCCGTGCCGTTCCACTCGCGCGTTACAAAAATATTTTCTTTCAACTGGTTCCGTACTTCGACAAAATATTTATCCATTATAGCTCTCCTTCCTTCCTCCAAACGATGGAGTTAGAAAAGCGGCATAATCGCTGGCTTACGTAAGAAGGAGGTTTTTATTCGATATATCGATCGATATTTTTCTTGAATTTCACGGGGTTTTTTCTTCGGAGGAAATCAGACGAGTGTAGAATGTATAAATGATTCGATTATGTTAAATAACAAAAAAAAAGCATGTAAAAAACGTGGTTTACTCCTTAACAGACCGAATGCCGCAATATACGCAGTACAGCACTTTTACTTATCAGATCGAATGCCGTGTATATTGCGGCAAAAATCATTTTATTATTTTCACCTTTTTTCAACGTAAACTTTTATTTACGTTTTTTTAATTTCGTATACATAAAAATATATAGATAATATTATACATACTTGTACCACTTAGAAGTACACTTTTCTCGTACTCGAATTAGAGTAATTTAAAAAAAAACACACACACACAAATGTAGAACCTGTCTGATAATTCTAGCGTTAAAATACTTCTGGATCGTTAAGGGTAAAGAGTTCAATTCCTTTCGATCGATCGATCGAACGCGTAGGAATTCGTCGTCGCTAGAAATTCCAAGATTTTCGAAGACCACCGATCGCGTTATTACCTTCGACAAGTTCCAACGTCCTATAGAATAGAATCTAAGACAGAGAAAATGCATCGTTAGCCGTTCACCGACAAGTTCGAAGGCAATGTTCGCGCTTATCCTTATCGTTGGTGCGTTGCGCAAAAGGGGGCCTGGAAATACACCGCTCGATTATTTATAGAGCGGCTTTACTCGATTCCATTGCAACGTATACACACGTTACGTATATGTATATGCCGACGCGGTTCCACTTCCATGCTTTTAACTAACTTTTACCAACGCGACTATCGGCTGTATGGCTTTACCGTCGTCGTGTCTAGCGGTAGACCGGTGCTAGTGAAAATCGCAAACACCGAGTCGCGTGGGCGACTTGAGCGATCCTTAGCGAGCCGATGACACCTCCATAAAACGAGTCTCCCTTTCTTTTTCTACGAGAGCGTGTCCGTTCCATTCTACATATTCGAGAGGTGATCAAACTTTTATGACATTCGAAGCGATGTAATTAAATTTAAAGGTTCGGGAAAGAGAAAGTAATCCGACGTGTTCTGAACGATCGTAAAATGTGATTTCTGATTTGAAAGATCTCGAAAAGTGCAATTTAACGTATCATCGTAAGTGGTAATGAAAAATATGCGATCTATCGAAAACAGTTATTTAGCCTGATAATCTTTTACACTTATCTTAAAGGAATGATATTACTTACGAGATTGCTTAATCTGTTAATCTTATCTTCGATATTCTTTAATAGATAAAACAAAAGTGGGAGCCTCGAGAAATTTGCATTTTACGATGAAGTTGACAACCGCTTCCAATTTCTCTCTCTCTCTCTCTCTCTCTCTCTCTCTCTCTTTCCTCCATTGCAATATACAGAATCTGAGACTTTGTTCCGGGGGCACTCATCGACTTCCCTCGTTCGATTTCAACCTCTGACGTGCTTTCGATTATGTAATGGCTCAGTTACATGGAGATACCGATAAGGCGATATACGCTGATAGCTGACGCATTAAAATAACAGGAATATACATATATTTATACACCCACATACGTATAAGCACGCGTATATGTATTTATATATTTTTAGATGATATGATCTCTAACTTTCACCCGCTCGCAGTTGTACTCGTAACATTACTTTTTTAAACGCCGAAATACAAGTTAAGCTTTACGAATGTATACGTGCTGCGTGCATATAGACGCACGCGCGCACACATACGCGTGCGCTCGTCCGTCGTATTCGTATTTTGTCGCTTCGTTTTAAAGATTTGCATGTACTCAAGGCTACCAACGGCACCTCGTGTCATCTTGATATTTTTTTGCAGTATTTTTCCACTGCAGAACTCGACTGGCGCACGGCCAGACGATATATCGAAGGAGACCAAGAGAGAAGAGATTCGGACTTACTCTCCGGAACGGTATTAATTTGAATCCGTTTATAGGCTTCAGATAAATCACGCGTCTACCGTATACGCGAACTCTCCTTTAGCGGCCATCTTTTTTTTCTTATATCGATGCGCCGAAGAAAAGAAAAAAAAAATGGAAGAATTTTCGAAAAATATCGGAGTCACGTACCTCGCCTCCGATACCTTCGATGGATTTGTAAATACCGCACCGATAAAAGTAAAGATTTACACAAATACATACGTCGGAATGTGTCGGTGGAAGAGCACCGAAGATACGACCGAACAAACTGATATTTCTTTTCAAAACTAATTACTGATACGAGCGGCGCAAATCGTAACACGAGGCACTTGTGCACGAGGCATTTTTCTGCCCGTTGTAATCTGCACGTCTCGCGTCAATTTCGAAAAAGCTTACGAATATATTTCGTAGCTTCTTCCTTTTCTTCTTCCACTTCTTCCTCTTGCTCGATTGCCGGGTGTTACTTCGCGAACGCTTTCTATCTTCCAGGGTGGAAAATTCTGGTCGCGTTCGCGTTTACCGAGGGAAACGAAGTGTGACTTCAAAAGGTGCCGCAGCTTTATCGAAGTAACGTGATTTAGTCGAACGTCTGCCGACGTTCAAAAGATGCAAACGTAAATATTATTCTACTATTTTGTTTAACGAACTGTGATTAGAAGAAGTACTTTGAAGAAAAGAAAGAAAAGAATCGAAAGAGCGTCGATAAAGTGGCGCGAGTATTCAAATATTCGAAATTTTCGCGCCCTACGTTTGGCGCGAATATTGAAGTATTCAAATTTTCGCGCTCGAAGCGAACACGCAATGGCTCCGACGATTCTCACTCGCGAGTGTTTCGACAAATGAATTCACTTTTACCGCGATTCATCCGTCACGCGTATCGGGATAATTTATAGCGTGCGGCGTTTCGAAGGAAATGCTTGCGAAAGAGAGACGCTCTATTAAGAGAACTCGTGACTGATTTAGTAAAGACGATCGATGGAAAGACGTTCGAACGGATCGGATCGAGTAACTTCTCTCTTTCTCTCTCTCTCTTCGATACAAAGGTTAGTTCGCCGCTACTTAGCATAATCCAATATTGATTAGGCACGCTCGCTTTCAGCTCGCAACTAGGGAAAGCACCGATGTGTGCCGATATATTTTGCGCGAGGACTTGGCCGAGGTAGGAAAATGGCGGTGTACGCGAATTCAGTGAATGCTTGCGTGCATTTGCGATACTCACGTTCCACGTACGATAATTTACAAATGCTGACGTAATCGCGAATTTGTTGTTTGTCGACGTTGCTATTTCGAGTGGCCGAACTCGTTTCTTTCTTTCTTCCTTTCTTTCTTTTTTACATTTTGCACATGCGGCGTCCCAAGCTGATAACTGCTATCGATAAGAAGACCATTTTTAAACAGAGTAGCCAAAATCCACGGATAACCGGTATAGCGTCGTTATAAATCGATGACAAACATATTCGCAAACTTTCTTTATCCTCTTGACGCAGGTTATGTTAATCTTACGATTTTCTCGGGGTGGGGGGTAGCCATTCACGAAATCAATGTAGGAGACTGTACCCGATTGCATAAGTTGGACTGCTCTTCGATCGCACGCTTGACCTTTAACACCTCCCGCTTCTTCGCTGAAAAACTTTTCGATTCCATCGACATCGTTACTGGCGGAGCACATATTCTATTAAATCACATCGTCCTGTCGCTGAATCTAATTAGTCGTTATACCTGACAAGATACGTAACGCACCGCATACGTGCGTGCGTGCATATGTTAATGACCGGAAGGTATTAAAAGCTTTTTTAAGCGAAATTAACTGCTCGGCGGAGCGTGTCATGGATTATACTCGTTTCTTTTTTTGCTTCTTCTTCTTCTTTCTTCTTTTTCCACGTTCCTCAATTTTCATTTTCTTTTTATCGATAGGCGACGAGTACCTACTCGTCTTCGAATACCACGGGAAATGGAGTTGACGAGCGGATACGTTTGAAATTGGCCAACGCAGACGATACCTCCTACTTGTTTTTATCGAGACCGTAACTCCTACTCCTCCTCCTCCACCTCCTCGTCTTTTTCGATCGCGAAAGCACATAACGGCTCCTTTTGTCCGCATCGTCACCGAATTTATCACGCGCGATAAATAACGCAAGAATTCAAGTGCGACTTGAACGACGTGGACTCAACGGGGGAAAAAAGTGGGCGATACGATCGGCTCATCTATCTGACGCAACTGCACGTCGTTCGACTTCTGTATATTTCCAACAAAATTTCCGCGACGAATCGTCTACGGAGAGTCCTCGGTCAATTCGAAGTCTCTCTCTCTCTCTCTCTCTCTCTCTCTCTCTTTCTCTCTCTCTTTCCTCGTTTTGTAAGTTATAAATCATCATGGTTATCATCGGGAGACGATAATTCACATCACAAAATTTGTGTCGAGCGATCCTCTTTTCTTACTCGCTCTCCCTCTTTCATCAACGTGAGTGGCCTAAAAATATCAGCCTGGGGAAGAGAAAGAAGAATAACGAGAACAGGAACAAGAAGGAGAAGAAGGAGAAGTAGCGTCGCTTACAAGTGACATCATTTTAGCAGCCAAGAAGATTATCTCTTTCTCTCTTCTAGCACAGCTGATAACGACCGGTGTCCGTGAAATCTCTATTAGCAACGCAGACCGTCTCGATTTGAAGACAAGAGTCCTTCGGGCTTCTAGAGCATAGCTCTCGTCTTCGCTTTACCTTCGGAAGCGCCTCCAGAAATACCAAGTCGCAAAACGCACGGTTCACGTAATTTTAGCAAAAGATCGCTGGACCTCGAGCTTGACTTCTTCTTCTTCTTCGTGTCCCCGTTCGTTTGTTGCGTCTACGACGAGTCGACATTTTCATTTTCGGACTTTAAATAGAGCGAGCCAAGTGGAGACGTAGTGCAAGGTAAAAAAAAGAAATGTTAAAGACATTCGTGGAACGCAGAGAATAGGAAGAAAGGGCTGTAGTCCTTCAGGTATCGTCGCAACTTCTCTTATTGCGAACGCAGCCCGTCTTTTTCTCTTTTGCAGCTGTCGCCGGACGGCCGGCTATGAATGACACTCCGTGAAACTTTCACGTTTGTTCTTGAAAAACGGGATTTTTGCGGTAGTAGTAAGGCGGTGCAGGTAAAACGAGGTTAGAGGAGGTAATAACCGAGAACGACTGAGAAAAGCTGACGAAGAGAGAAAGACGGTAATATTTATCTTGTACGACTGGTACGGAAAAACAAAAGAAAATACATTTCGAGCGAACCGTCAAAAGTAGACGAAATAAAAGTAGACGAAATAAAAGTAGCCTAACGGTAAGATGTAAAATGTAGGAAGTGTACGGACAAGCGTGGTAGTAAGATGAAACGACAGTAACGAAATAATACGATTGCTTTTAGAACAGGACAAGCAGAACAAGAAAGAGAAAGAGAGAATGAGAGAGAAAGAGAGATAGACGTTATCGGAAATTGAATTAAATTTCACCGAACGGGACGTAACGATCCAACTTTGTTATTTTTCACGTCGAACGTCGAGATTCGGTAAAGGCGGACATGGAAGTTATTTTCGTGAAGTAGGGTAAAGTGGATCACCGTTGAGCATCAAAGTATTATTGGACGGTCCCCTTTCTCATGGACGTTTCACGGGACGCGTTCTTCGAACTTTTCCTTCGCGTGCACGCGCCGGCCCCGAACTATGCTAGGCTCGTTGACGAATTTAAGAAATATCCACTAAATTATATAAGTTATGGAATTGTAGGAAATTATGTAAGATTCGGAAGACGCGAACGCGGTGAAATCCGTTTCGCAATACGGTAAGACCTGTACTTTTGGAAAAGGTATTGACCTTATTTAGATCGGCTAATTGTTCCTTTAGATATCGCAAAGCGGAGCAACGCAAAAATGGCGTATCGTCTTTTAAGCACGTACGACTGTAAAAGTATCGTCCGGTATCTTCGGAAGAAAGGAAACTTTTCTAATCACTCCAATCCCATTCTCGTTAAATTATCCGAGCCCGGTCGTTCATCGGACGGCAGGTGAAATCGTTTACCGTTGTGCTCTCGCTCGTAAAGTTCGCGGGGAATCCGGAAAGCCGGACACAGATTAGGAGCCTAAGCCGCCGAAGAGAATTTCCTAAGCAGCCCGGTTACTCGACGCCTGGAAGCCCGACGAGCGACTCCCTTAAATTCTTCGTACATGCGGACGTTGTCGGGTCGACAACCCAATGCTTGATACGCGGAAGTCGACGTTAATAACCTTGATGTAATCGTATATCCGCGAGTACTTTCCACGCGGTGAAAACGTACGCCCTGATACGTTTCATTTCTTTCGTCCTTTTGATTGCGCCTTTCGCGCTTGGTATCTCCGACCGGTGTAGTTTCTAATTGTTGTTCGAAAGAGACCGGTTCCTTTCGATATCGGGAGATTAGAATTAGAAGGCTCGCGAGGGATTAGAAAGAAGGATTAGAAGGTAAAGCATTTTGCTAAATTATAGTTCAGCCTTCGTTGACGGGATCGTGATGACAGGAGGAAGAATTTTTTCCTAATCGCTCGGTAAGAGATCGAATTTGTAATTTCAAAGTATGATGCGGAGGAGATTAGAAACCGTGAAAGAAGATTTCAACAATTTCACTGGATGCCTATTAAGAAACCACTGCTACTTTTCTTACCGAGTTGTTGCATCTTTCTAAATTTAGTTCACCGTGAGTCAGATTCTTGTTTGCACAAAACAAAATCAACTAGTCATGCCCAACCCAGAAAAAGAATCGTTCGATAGACCCGGTGGAAGATCTCAGAAACGGAAATGAAATCCAGAAGGCTAAACCTATTAACATAACCGATGCATTATCTCAAATATACCAAAGCAATTAAGAGAAGCCGAGTGTCACGGTACGAGAAGACCAGTTGGTTGATATTTCAGGAGAGTTTCCGATCCGGCTCGCGTCTGGTACCTGTCCGCACCTGCTCAAGGTCAACGGAAACACAGCTGGTGCCGTAGATCCTACCTGAAACGGCAAACACACGGAGACACTCGCACACAGAGGGAACACAGTCCACTTTCGAGGGTACAAGTACAGTCAGGGTATATAGGAACTACCTGAGGAAGTAAATCACGTTCTAACATCCTCTCTGGTCTTTAAACTCTTTAGGACGGCGAAGAGTGGCCAGCGTTCGACTTCGTATTCCCCGAGGTCGCTCGACAGAGCTTCGTACTGCGCACTTCGATGAACCACGAATGAAAGAGAGAGAGAAAGAGGGAGAGAAGAGGGGGAAGTGGGGACTAAATCGGCTCGAGTGGGAGGTGGTAGGTTCGCTCAAGCCGTTATATTATCTGCTGTTAGTCAGTCAGTCGTGCCAGCGAGCCCGTCGCGTTAAATTCGTCAACGTTCGAGCGAGCGGGCGTGCAACTTTGTGAGAGAGCACTCTCCGCGTCGCTTCTCCACGTTCGCGACGCTCCGATCGAATCCAAAGCGAATACCACATTAAAAAAGAAAAGTGACAAACCTTAAGAACATAAAAACCAAGTGTATTCCCAGGTGTCCGTGCGAGGATCCACGTGTACACGATAAACGGTCCAAAATTCACAAGACCGAAAGCTTTTTTGTCCAAATTTGGATATCGCTAGGTCGTCCAAGATCCAACGAGCCTAGCGGAAGTCGCGCGAATCGAGTTTTGCGAGTTGCTAAGGCGCGTTTTTAATTTGGCGATGTCCTGCTGGGATCCGTCGCGGTGAAAGTAAAAGCCGGTGCGCTCTGGTGCTCGTTTTAGTCGCGCAGCATACGCCCGCGCGCGCGCGAGCGAACCCGTCGCCCTCTTTGCCGACTGGTGCCTCGTTATCGTTATCGTGAAAGTTGCGACGAGATCGTAACCGTGTCGTTGTTACAAACCCCCACCCCATACACACACACACACACACACGTATATAAACCCCTTCCACCCTATCAAGGAGACAGGACGAGAAAGGATCTTATTAAGGTGTTCGAGGATAACCCGTTATTTCCGTCTCTTTCTCTTTCAACTTCCACGAACACGCCTCTCCTTCCTTTCCCCAGCGTCGTTCCTCACCCACGTCGCCGATCTTTGTGAGTTTGTGCGCGCCGACGAGCGGAGGACAACATCAGGGCCGTACAAGCCGAAAATGACCGTGGTAATTCTTGAAATATCATATTGCGCTGAGACCACCGTCATACTCGTCGGATCGATCGGTATCGCATCGGTATTGGATTACGCTGGTGTTAATGTCGCGTTATTGTGATCCTCCTTCGGATTTCACAATTTATTTAACTATTACGATACATGTTTTGGTTTCACAATTTATCGTGAACGTTCGTATCGCATTTTTGCGATCGCTCTTTCAAAATTCTTGTTTTTCCAAATATTAACGATCGGCTTTTCTTCCTTTCAGGTTATGGAGGAAACGAATACCTTTGTGATGTGGCCGTCGCGTTTGAAGATCGGTGCAAAATCGAAAAAAGGTAAACTTGGGAAAATTCCTTTCTTTTGCATTCTTAAAATGATTAGCAACCTCGTTCGAAGCACGTGCGATACCACTCGGAATTCTCCATTGTTCGTTCGCTCGTTCGAGTTGAAATCGCGAAGCGGAAGGGTGTCGAGTATCGTGGAAAAATTGGAGAGACCGCCGAGAGAAACGACCGGCTCGATCGCCTTAGTTCTCCGCGGACTTATGTAATAAAGCCGGAAGGAAGCTGGTAAAATTATGCTCGAGCAACGCGAATACAGCGACTCACGAAGACCGTAAAACGGATCGTGCTGTGTTCGGTCGAACGTCGCGGAAATTTCTGCGGAATGGATTGTGCTGTGTAACGACACTTATTTTCTATCGTTTGCGTAGAAGTTTGCGCGCGTGCGTGTGCATGAATTACATAAATTTCTTTTTTTACTCGCCTATAAAATAAAAAGAAATTAGCGTTCGCGTTCGTACCGAGCGAAGTCGCGTAACGAAAGCTACACTTTCGTTCGCCCTAAGTGAAGCAACGAAAGAAAAAAAAGAAAAAGAAAAAAATCGATCGACTTGATATCGTGGCTGCTGGCTCCCGCATAAATCGAGAGAAACGTTTTCTAATATTCCACACGATGTCTGTTTATCGTTTATCGACCGCTCATACGTTAAAACACGATGTATGTACACATATAACGTCTCGCGCGATTACGTCAATCGCGATGCTCGCTTGTCAGCTGACATATCCCCACGAGTATTTTCTTACGATATTGCTATTTAAAGTATCGCCGTTTACGGTACCGTACGAGCGCGATGATGATTCGTCTACCTATCTCGCCTAGACCAGCGCGAGATAAGCGCGATATCGTTCATTCAATTAACTTCGTTACCAACCCGACAAATTCGGATCGATCGGGAAACAATTTTCAAATTATCATCGGTATAATCGAATTACACATGGATTATTATCAGTATAATATACAGTGGGTCAAATAAGTTTTCGTACAGTGCAACCTAAAGTGAAACAATGGTTGCTGGAGAACGTGCCAAGGCAACTTAACACACCGCCACAGTCTCCCGATTTGAATCCTATTAAACACTTATGGGATGAACTAAAAAGACGTATTAGAAAGCATAATATTAGTAATAAGGAAAACTTAAAATAATGTCTCCTAGAGGAATGGAACAAAATTGAGCCTTCTACCACGGAAAAACTAATAATACTATGCAAAAGCGTATGAGGGAGGTTCTGAAGGCGAAAGGAGGTCCTACAGATCATTAATTGCGAGTTAAATAGAAAATTTAGACGATTTAAAATAAATATATTAACGTGCGCAGAAAATTTGTTGATATAATTTTTCTTCAGTTTGTATTTTTAGTTAATGTTGTGTTGATTATTTGTTATAGATGCATAAAATTTGCTGTATTCATATCCAGGGTGTTACTTTTGAAGTTACTCGAAAAAATTTTTAATTATTTCTGAGACATTTTGAGTTAGAGTATAATAAATTATTAAAAGTGAAGTGTACGAAAACTTATTTGACCCACTGTATATTACTATAGTATAATCAAATTATACATGGAAAGATAAAAATTCATACAGCGAATTAATACTACTCGTGACGCATTCCCGATGATGTTTTAGAAACACCGGAAAGTTGACGCACCGACAGAAGCGTAGGAATCGCGAAATGGAAAAGTCGTTTTTCCGGTTCCTGCTCGCCCCGTCAACCTGCATTTCACGCGTATTCGAAAATTTGATTAAACATTTCGAAAGTTTGCTCGGTCAAAGTAAAGAATCGAGTGGGGAAGTGTGTACGGAAATAAAACTTTGTTAAATCGAATTTTATCGCGGACGAAAATAAGTCGAAGCGTGACGTGTTCGCGATGTCTGCTTCGTGACACGTGGTTAGATTTTTAATTTTTTTGTTTGTTTCATCGATTTTAAAGGAATTGGAGATATTTTCACGGAGAATAGAACTTTCGAAATTATCGAACACCACGCGAGAATCGGATCAAGCGGAGTTTCTCTTAAAAGCGCGTAACGCGTGCTCGCGAGAGCACGATCGATCGTACGGAACGAGCAAAACTATCGAATCGAATTTTTCTTATTCTCTTCTTCATCTTCTTCCGCGTACTTACATACATACCTACTTACAGCAGGTATGTACGTCGTATGTAAGTAGACGTAGAATGTCTTACACTCGGCGTTTGTAATCACGCGTTCTCGAAGACCGGAGAGATTAATTAGAGCGCACCTATTAATCGAAAGTGATTACGAAACGAGTCGTTCGTGCAGCGGCGCGTGTCAGCCATGCCGAGGCGAGATTTTAAAGGCATCGTAGCGAAAATTCAACCAGTCCAAATATACTCTCTCGCCCGATTTCCGAGCTGCAATTATTCCTTTCAGTGGCTCGCGGTGGAATTGCTTACAGTTAGAAATTAATTAGAACGACGATTCAGGAAGCTAAATCCAGCCTCCTCGTTATACTTTTTTTTTGTTATCTATTATCTCGTACGCATCATATAGAACATTTGATATAAAAGATTTCATATGAAATATTCCATTTTAACAAATTTCATACGAAATATTTCATATAAAAGATTTAATATAAAATATTCATACGTTCGTATAAAAATTCTTAATGAAATCATTTATATGAGATTTGTATAAAAGATTCTTTCTATAAAACCCAAAGCATGAATATAAATTTCATATAAAGTACATACGTCATCAAGAATTTGTATACGGACCTATGAATGTTTCATATGAAATGTTGTAAGTGAAATGGTTTACATCAAATTTATATGAAATATTTTCTATAGATCCCCAAGTATGAAATAAAATATTTTGCCTCGTTTCTCGACGTTTCTTCTTCGTCATCGAGGTGATTCTCATGTTTGTCTACTTCTTCGTACACGGTTCGATAAAAGTATACCATACAAGTAGTCTCTCTTTCCATCTCACATTCAGTCTCTCTCTCTCTCTCCCGTACCCTTTCTTTCTTTGCAGGGGGGACAGACAGAACGTACGGTGTTCATCGCACTCGATGCTCGTGGAAACTTTTCGGTGATTCATCCCTTCCTCGTGACCTAAACAGCTGTTGCGTTTCTTTCCTTCTTTCTTTTTTCTCTTTCTCTCTCACTCTTTCCTTCTTTCTCTTACGTACCCGATTATGCGTGACTAGTATCGTAAGGCATAAATATCGCGTGGAAACGTATGGATTTATGTGTATATATATATACTGTCACGAGTGTGGCCGACCTCCACTGCGATATCCGCCACTGCAAAGTACCGAAATATCATCGACTTGCCCGTAATACCTCCCATAAAAATACCATATCCAGCTAACCATAACCAGTGCATATGTACATACGTGGTCACATGTGCGAGAGAACGAGAGAGAGAGAGAGAGAGAGAGAGAGAGAG
>JAIFRP010000042.1:1308990-1321227 GCA_032403825.1 Odynerus spinipes | reverse complement strand
TTTTTTTTTTTTTTTGTCACGCGAGAGAAGATCGAGATGTTACGCTATACTATAGATCGATTGTTGCGATTTTAAAGAAAAAAAAGATTTAAAAGTAAAAATCGAAATCGATTGAACTCGAGTCGAAAGTCGGCGAGGCATCGTTTTTCCTTTCGCGCGCGAGCATGCCTAGCGAAACTAAGCTCTTGACTAAGCCTTTTGTGAAGTCTTTTTAAGCGTAAATTATTGTTGTCTTTTTTCGCGCGTCGCGATCGCGTGCCTGAGGATGATCGAGAGATTTAGAGAGAAAGGCGGAGAAGCTTGTATGGGAAAGCTAAGGAAAATCAAGAAAAAACAAAAACACAAAAAGAAAAAGAGGAAGAAGCAAAGCATGGTATATATAGTATAGTATAATATCTTTGTTAGAAATGTATGTTACATATTATGTGTTCCCACGTGTGATATAATATGAATAGGACTGTCCGATCGTGTCTTGTTCCTCCGTGTGTTTGTTCCAATGAAACGCGCACTTCCTACGTATATTATTTTGTTGATAATTAAACTAATTAATTAGCGAGTCGCGAGACCGTGGCGGAGCGTGACGTTGTTGTCCCGTCTATCGGCCGAGAATATTCGTCGATTCGATTAAACGTCTCGAAGCTTAACGAAATATACGAACGAGAAACAACGCTCGATGTTCCTACGTAATTTTTACGATAAACAATAATATTTCGATCTCACTCGAACGAATTGAGAAACTCGATATCAAAGTTGGACAACGTCGCGTATCTTTGGCCGAGCCTTCCCGCGTACATAATTCGTTCGTAATCGCGATCGACGCTCTCCGCGTTGCGAAAATGCAACGTAGCGACGTAAATTTGTATTATATAATGCACATTCCAACTTGACAACAGTTTCGATCGATCGATTCGGTAATACACCCGCGATTCGGGGAGGTGAACGAGATTCGAAGATTCAGAGTCTATATACACCTCTCTAAATGGAATTTAATCGTTGTATAACAATTATGTCGAGGAACGTGCCCGCCCGCCGAAGCAGGCGCAGCAATCGAGCGAATAAATTAAATTGAATATTGTTGTGTAATAATAATAATATTGATAATGATGATAATGATAATGATTATAATAATAATGCGTACGGAGAAGAGGAAAAGCGTTTTATAATAGTGCATATTTTTATATGATAATCTAATATTTTGATAAGCAGCGAGTATATCATATTGATCTATTATTATTGTTTGTTTCGGACGAAAACGCTAATCGATGCTCGAAGTCGAAATGTTGTATTGAAAATAAAATAAAGAAGATTTTGTATTGCTATTTTTTAATAAAAAAATATATCATGGATATACACGAGCCCTTTGGTGATGCCACTTACGTGCTAATATTTACAAAACGTATAAAAGCTATAAGATCATTCGTCATTGTCGCTGTTAATCGTAGGACTGCCAAAAGCAATGTAATTTTTCATATCACAGTCGTGTAACTCTGTATCGCACTCCGGACAGAGGAATACCTTCATCGCGGTAAAATTAGCGCATAAACAGTAGTAGCAGAAGATGTGCTCGCAACCGGCATGCGTCGGTAAAATAGGTCTCTCCTTGCAATAAGCGCATACCGTCGAGTCGTTCATAATTGGATAAGTTCTTTTAATTCCACCTCGGCTTTTGCTATTCCAAAGCCGCCTTATTGTTTGCTTTAAATAATGATAATTCAACATAGGTATTCCTAACGTGAATAATTCCATTAAACCGTGCCAGAGAAGTTCTCTTGTCATGTAAGAGTATCCGATGTTTCTGGGTTTATTCGG
Source organism: Odynerus spinipes (assembly GCA_032403825.1). Taxonomy (NCBI): domain Eukaryota; kingdom Metazoa; phylum Arthropoda; class Insecta; order Hymenoptera; family Vespidae; genus Odynerus; species Odynerus spinipes. The sequence goes on along the minus strand of JAIFRP010000042.1, from coordinate 1,319,418 downwards.
TGCCTTAGAAACACTGGAAATATTAAGTAACCTTTCGATCAAGAGAGGCTGACTTCCACGGTGTAAGAAAACTATCAAGTTCACCAATTTTAATAAATGTATTATACCGACCATCCAACGAACATAAAATTTAAATTTACGTGGAACTCGTGGACTCGACGCTATGCCGCTGTCTATTACCCTATCTTTAACATACTTTGGCACGAGTTTAAAAACTAGATACAAAAAAGATTTGCCCTTATTTAAGTTGGAGTAATGAAGATCGAGCATCTGCTGCCCGAGCGTGGAACCCTTGCTTCTCAAGGAAAAATTCCAAATTAGTATGCGAAGTAGCGCTTTGATCTCCGGCTGCCATCTGTCTATTTTACCAGGTGGAAAGTATTTAAAGATCTCCTTCGTTTGATTTTCAAAGACTTTGTAAATCTCGTCATCTAGCTGAGTAGCATCTAGTTGATTCACTCTGGATACATAAGGACTAGACATCTTTTTCCATGAGCTGAAAGTAAAATTAAAATAGTGACTCGGTTATGGCCTGATCTTTGGAGCGTCGATAAGTCAATTTTCCTCATTGTACAAAATGCTGAGTAAGCGCATAAAGTTTGTCTGCCCGACGCTATGCGTGTTTATATTAAAAAATAAACCAAAAAATGAAATATACTATCGAATACAAACTAATTAGATAATCTCACATCGTCTTACATATAGAATAGAAATGTACAAAAAATAACAACTCATTAGACATTGCCATAGACACACAAAAGGACTACATCACAACACTTTGAAGGTTATGTAAAACAAGACCGAACAAAAAACTTGACGTAATAAAGTGGAAGCAACTCAAATAACACGAAGGACCCTTTCTAGATAATAAAACCCGTACCTGGGTCGAGACACCGACTTGACACGTCGACGCGAGAAGGTATGAAAGACAGAGGTACGTAGCACCTCGCGTCCAGTTTCGATCCGAATTTCGTGGCGTTGCGAGCTCTCCCTCTCTTCCACCGAAGAAAAGGGAGGAGGTTAGAAAAAAAATTCAAGAAATCGATTGCCGTAGCGGATTCTTTTTTCAAAATCACAAAATTATCGTCGAATCACCTTCTTCGGCATATTCGAATAGCGATCGTCGTTTGTTCTCGCGCGATTTAAAGGTGCGGGAGTAGCCGAATGGTAGAGGAAGGTACGAGTGAGATAGAAAGAGACCAAGTGGCATAGGAATAAGGAAGGAGGAAAAGAGAGGAGAAGAAGCCAGGCGCGCCGTCGCGGGGCATGCAGGCAGGCACCATCTTGCTCCGCTCGCGATGACGTCATCGACGACGACGAGTGTCGCTGGCAAAGAAGAGAGCGGTGGTGGTCTCGGCTCTTCCTCTCTCTCTCTCGTCCCGTCCCTTCCATCGTGCTCGCCCGAGATATCATGTTTTCGTGATAAAGTTTGACGTTTTCACGGTGCGGCTTTCACACGGTTTAAGAAACATTAACGGTGCTCTCTCATCGGCACGTCGAGTTAGCTTTCGGCGACACGACAGACCACGGCAGACAACACCGGAGACATCGCCGTCGACGTAGACGTGTAGTCGTCGCAGCCGCGTCCGGAACACACGGAGGAGGAGAAGGTGGAGAAAGTGGAGGAGGTGGTGGAGGAGGAGAAGGAGGAGGTGAGTGTGGTGGATGTGTGTGGCATTATATCGCGATAATGATGACGGCGGCGATGATGTTGATGATGATGACGATTATGATGGGAATTACGTAATCTCGAAGCGTCAGAGAGACAGTTGCGGAAAGAGTGTACGAGAAATGAGTATGAGAGCGAGAGAGATAGGTAGGTAGGTAGATAGATAGAGAGAGATAGAGAGAGAAAAGAGGGGAGAGGGAAGATATTCAACAAAGTGACTTTCCACGCGAGAAAACGTGCCGCCGCACGCGTAACATCGATCTGGCACGACGCGGCCGTTACGTGCGACTCGTGCGAAGAGTCCTGCTCCGCTTATCTTCTCTCCGGCTGACAGCTTAACCTCAAATCTCTGGCACGCGCGCGCGCGCGCGAACCTGAGCCTGCTCTACCCAGCACGCGCCTTCGACGCACCTGCGAACGCGTCGACACCCTTCTTCCCCCTTTTTTTTTCTTTTCTATCCTTTTCTGACAGCTCGCTTCCTCTCCCCGTTTATTCGTCTATCTATTTATCTATCTTTTCCTTCCCTTTTCCTCTTTCTCTCTTTCTCTAGCTGGTTCGCGCGCTTTCAGGCGAACGTAACGAGAATCTAACCTCCAACCTCGAGAGAAATCGTCTCTCTTCGCGGGATTTCGGACATTTTCGAACTCCTTTCGATAATCGATCTCTTCTCGAGAGGCCACGTGACTTTCCTCGGGAGTTTCACGAGGGTTGGACTCCTTAAAGCGTTTCTCTCTCTCTCTTTTATGGATATGTTTATGTATGAGCACATGTTGAATTTTTAACATCGATGAGATATATACATACATATATGTCTAGTTTCACAAAGTGTGCCGATCATCGTGTCTTACGAAACGTGTTCTCCATTAGCCATTATTATCGTTCCTTTCCGAGTCGAAGGAAGGAGGTGGTGGTTACAAAAGCGTCGATAAGGACACTCCGTATTCAGTCAATCGCGTTCGTTGTATCAGTAAAGAATTGTGGTTTCTTTTTTTTTCTTCTTTGTGTTTTAAATTCTTTGTTTTTTTTTTGTCAATCGCATTTTTTAAACGCCGCGTCATACACTCGGTTTTTGCGTTATTCCTAATGAAGCGCTTAATTACTCACCTGTCATACATATGTATGTACATAATGAAACGCGTCTTTGCGCTAATCAATCGTGCACGAAGATAATGTTCTAGGTACGAACGTTTATTCGATTACGTCGAAATTATTACGAACACGAGTACTCTTGTTTCAGGTTAGGTGTTGTAAACTGCATTGCCGTGAAGTTGCACGCGAGTAACTTGGTTACTGCGTCGCATTGGCGATTATGAATATTTTCCGGGTGATAGCGGTTGAATTAAATCAAGGTCAAGCTTCATGAGTCTTTAGAACTTGACTCGAAAGAATTTGAAGTTGGAACAGGGCTTAGAGTATTTTAAGATTAGCCTGGATCTTTGTAGTTTTTAATTGTTAATACGACGATTAACGCGATTGGAAAGTGGTGAAAAAGATGGCCGCTGTCATTGTACCAGCTGACGCGAAAATTCACAATTTCAAGCCGAAATGAGCCGTTTATTTTAAAAGCGGCATATGTTACTTTACAATAATGAAAAATGGCGATTCGTTAATGCCCGTGCAAAATTATTTTATACCGAGAAAAATATAAATATCCGAGATAACCGATACAAGTAAACGTACTCTAAAGTTAACATCAGTTTTTGTAGACAGATCGAAACTCAAACCCTTTAACCCTATGGTAAATGGCCTTTGAAAATTACTTTAATAAAAATGCCCTGAGTCTGTGAGGCCAATATACTTACTTCAGGATGTCCTGTTCAATATTGAAAATTAAACTATTTTTTTTTGTAATAGGATAATTAAAATAAAGCATCAAACATTCAAAGGGTACTTGTAATGTGATAATAATATGTAGTATGGGCCTGTCAGACCCAAGGAATTTATCGCAGGGGGGCTTAATTTAAAAACAAAGTGATTTATGCCACTTTCAAAATAAACGGCTCAAATAACGAACGTGAAAGTGTTCGGCGGTGAAATCGCGAGGTTTTTCCTAAGAATCGGTATACGGTATGCGGCCATTAGATCGATCGGTACTAAAAGGGTGCGTTACGTATGCCGCGCGCGTTTTCACCGATCCATACGCGTCCCACGTGCATCCACGTGCAACCCCGTGCATCTCCCCACGCTTCGATTTATATGGTGAAATGGTGAATGCCACCGGCCGAACGGCATTCCTTTTCATTTGCATCACTTTGATTCGCCGACGGTACCATAGCGATCGTCACCTTTATTGCCCTCCGTCACCTTCGAACTTCTTCGATGCCGTTACCGGGAAGCGGCGTGATTAAAAAAAGGGACGTGTTATGATTATTAATTAAATATTATACAAGATGGACTCGCTGTAAATTATCGTCATCTCTGATTGCTACTTAGGTTGTCGGTTTTCTCTATGAATTATTGTTGTTACTGTTTAAAGTATAGTATTTAAATTTGAACATGGTATTTTTATTTCCCATTATATATGAACCAAAACAGGAGGATTTTTTATCAAACTAAAGCTCACATGTTTTGTATATATATATATATAAAAAAAGCTAGTCCCTCCCACTCTCTGACCTTAATTTACGAGTTCTCGCGTTGACGCGGAGGACTCGTTTTCATGGCGCTTGTCACCCGCCATCGTTATTTATCGACGTCCCCTAAATCCGTTCGCGGCCGCGCGTTTACGCGATTTCAGCTATTTCCCGTTCGATATTATTACACCATTCTTCAGTCCACCGGTTCGATAAATCACTCTTAGGGATACTTCTACGACCCTTGTATCTAATAACGCGTATCAACGAGAAAAAAGATTCCATGTCATTTTTAACCCACTCATCTGATTTTTATAAAATCTTTTTTTTTAACGTCATTTCGTAATCAGATTCGTATACACGACTGATCATAAATTTTAAAAGTACGTTTATAATGTTATACGTAGGTACTTCATTGGATCACAAGCGCGTACTCGCGGGTTCAGCATGTATGTACAGTTTCGTAATTAATTAATATTTTTTTTCGCGATCGATATTATAACCCGCCTTGCGAACAGTCTCTAATTAAAAGGCGAAGAAAATAACGCGGTCGAGAGATGGAAGGGGTAGCGATAAAAATAAACATACGAAGAAATGTAAAATGAAAAATAAAAATCCAATCAGATTCCGAGATAACATTTCACTTTGCCTGATCATTTCGTTTGAGATCGACGATGGCCGTTTACTCGACAAATATCGGGGCACGATGTCGAATTTTATTCGACTCATGGTGTGCCCGGTAATTTGGTATAAATTGCAGATGGCACGATAAAAAAAAAATCGTCGGGTAGGGTTTAAATGAGGTAGGAAATGGGATAAAGGATTTCGCGAGTTTCAGCTGGAAGTTTTAATGAAAGAAGGAAACGTGCGTTGCACAAGAAGAAGAAGAGAAAGAAAGCTCGTGCTTTTGTTGTGGTTACACAAAAGTACATTGTTTACCCGCTGCGAGGATGTTTTGAAGTAAACTTAGGCGGTGTAACGCGTAGCTTAGAAAGGAAGTGGGGAGAAGAAGATTGGCCGGAGTCAAAGGTAGTCGAGACACGACCTCCGACGCGTAAAGACATTAGCGAAATAATATCTTCGTTGTAGATATCGTTACGCTGCTAGAAGACAGGAACGTAAAGCCAGCCTGATACGGATCGTCAATTAGTGATTAAATAACACGACTTTGTCTCGTTTTTAACAACGACGTCCTATTAAACCTATCTTTGCCAACTGTTTGCTCGAAGATCAAAATGAGTGAGTAACATCAATAAATAATCGACGTTCCTCGTTTCTCAAAGAATGCCAAAACGTTTGATTCGAAGGGTCAACCGCGTTACTCGATCTTCTAAACTATTTTATTCCGAGTAATACTTCTTCAGCGACGCCTGTTACGTTATTTTACAGCTTGCTTTCAGTCTCCTGACTGAATTTTAATCTCTTTACGTTAGAACGAACTCTAATAGATACCCTGAAATGTTTTTTCTCCGAGAATTATTTGAACGAAATTATTCGAGGAGGAGAAAAAAGCGCCAAGGTGATCAAGTTACGTGGTTCTTTCTATTTAACGAATAATAGCACGCAGCCAAAGAGAGATTCTAAGGTCGGTTTTTCCGATCCGCGTTCGTCGCAGACGCGTTATCGCTTCCTATCCTGAATTTTGGACCACCTCGAGCATCGATTCTTCGTACTTCAAAGGACATAACAGGGCCGCTAGTTTAACGCACCTTTCGCGCTAATGATTTTATCCTAGAATATCCAATCTATATTGCAGGTATTAATATCCATTCGACTGGCATCGCACCGTCGAAATGATTACGTAATCGCGTTACCGTCGATATCGGACGGTGCAGCGCGTTTTCAGAGGTAAACGCCGAGCGTCCTGGTTCGCCGAGCGAGCGAGCAGACGGTTTAGCCAATGTTAACGTTACCATAATGCGTGTTTACAGGGCGCGCGCGCGCGCGCGCGCGTACGCTTTCCTCTCGCGTATGCTCACCTATGCTCCTGGATCGATTCGCGTTGTCATTCGCCGCCCGCTATTATCATTAGCGGCACGCTTCATGCCTCATTTATCCATCTTCATATGAGCGACCCTTCCTCAGCGCGCACGTGGAAGCAACCCAGACGACGGGGGTTGGCGAACGGGGGAAAAAAGGCATCGTCAAATTAACGGGATCGTTAGTCCTCTCTTCTCGCGTAGATTTGGTTCCATCGATAATAATTAGCGTCGAGTAATTAGCGTGCGCGATATCAACGTGCGATTAACTATGGATGATTACAACATGGTCGATACCCGTTTTCAGGAAGTCAACGTTGAAAGGGAACTCGATTAATCTTCGTGAATATTATATTTCCCATTTTTGATAGGTTTCTTCGGGTTGGAATAGAGGATCTTCGCTTTAAATTTAGCTCTCCGTCGGATTGAAAAGCCGGAATACCCGGCGATTAGAGTCAACGAAAAGCTTCTTTCGAAACGAGAACTGTCGGACCGGGCCGACACAATGCTGCTATCTTTCGTCTTCCGCGTTTGTGCAGTTTGTGACCTGATTCGAGTCTAGTTCCAAAGCAGTAGGCGAACGGTTCTTGTTATTCTAAACTTACACGCAGTGCAATCTCGCAACGGTATATTAGTTTGACTCTATTCAATTTCTAAGGGTAACGTTAATATTACATTAATATACATTGATCTTTATCAGCGAAACAAGATTCATGTTTAAACGTATGTGACACAAAATCTCGTTGATCGATGTATAGGATTTTTGATAAATCTAGATCGATCGATCGACGCTCTCGCAAAAGGGGACAAAGAGAACGAGGAGAGTGGAAACGATCGGGAAAGTCAAGTTTCGCTCTCACAAGATACGAGCGTAGAACGCGAGGCGTGGCGATGTATTGATCGTCGTTGCGATTTCCCTTCCCTGTCCACCCCCAACCAACGTCATCCACCGTTTCAATCCCTCGTCCCTGTCGCCTGCTCATGCCAACCCCACTCTTACGTTTACCCCTCGCTCGGCCTGCTCGTTTTTCCCACCACGGGACTCTGGCGTCATACACCACTACCATCGCGAGTACCACTACTCCCAGTAGTCATCGTCATCGGCCACAACTATCCCGGTTCTCTTCTCTTCCTTAGCTTCGAATTCGCCAGTGGCATTCGTCGTTCGAACTGCTGACACGACGCTTCGTGTTCGGTGGCGCCACGTTGTGATCGTAACCTTTGACATGGGTAGACATCGTGAATTATTTTATTCTTACTAGATATCTTTTGTATTCTATCCCTCTAGTAGGTGATCTCTTTCACGTCGAATAGGATTTCCATGTTTTGTAACAGGTGTGGATACAATATTGGGTTTCATATCGTCTTTAGATTCCACGAACGTTTTTGGTCTTCCTTACCGATGCGAACTAGGCTTGTTTGCTTCTCTCGCAGTGCCATCTACGAAGGGGTAGTTGAAACTCGTATCTCCTAAAGCTTTTCCACGCTTAAGCGGTCTCTGGGAACCCTCGAGCAGATAATCTCGTATAAGTAGGAAAAGCAGCGTTTTTCTGCCTTCAAATGGAATCATTTTGGTGTATCCATAGGACGGCTCGGTGTCAAGCAGGTTATATTGGCTTCTTCTAGAAGATCAGGTAGAAGGTGTAAAGTGAAAAATGTCTTGGATCGACTATCGTACACGTCTCGGTGCGTGTAATTCAATCGTCCCGAGCGGGGCTGTTAGCAGAAGCTTACGGAAATTGGCCGACAAGCGAAATCTCGTTATTTTCGACGTTAGTGCTTGAGAGTTAATCGCGTCGTCTTTAAGATTAGCCTCCTGCCATTCCGTTGCCGGAAGCTACGTGGCCTTCGGTGGCGCCTACGGGTAATTGGAATTATGGTGCTTAATGGCTGTGTAATGGTGCACCATTAAGCATTCGCATCTATCTCTCCCCCTCTCACTCGTTGCAGCCGTATGCATGCTTATCTCCCCGCGAATTTCGTCTCTCGCTTACTTCCATCGATAAGCGGCTGCTCGATAAGAGCAGCCACGCTCGTATTTGCTCCGTTGCGTTAATTAGTCGTGACGAGGCCTCCTTTGTGTCCCCGAGCCGTGAGACGTTAGACCGCGACGCTTTTCTTTATTCCCCTCCTCCGCGCCGGAAATTAAATACTTCCAAACAACCGAGCCGAGAGAACGTGGTAGCACGAGATCGTGCCTGAAAATTCACGTCGCTGGATGGGTGCTGAATTTATGCTTTAATCCCGGCTACCAGTATAGTCTGCTATGTCGGTGGACGTGCTTTTCGTTATCCTGAATTTGAACTCTTGGAATTTCCTGTTTTATCCTTTCAACTTTTTCTACGATAGACATTATTACTACGTTAACGATAATCGTGTCAGAAATCGAATTTTTATTCAAATCGGATCACCATCAGCTTGCACCATAGACAGAATGAACTCGAGGCAGATGTTCGGCTCGTGATAACCAAGCGAACCCGTCCGAAAACTTGAAGCAAAGGAGGAGAGTGAGTGAGAATAGAGGCTGCAGACAATGATGATGGTACCAGTCGAGAAAACCACGGCCCGCTCTTGGCGCCCATCTAATTGACACCCGAGCAGCCCATTATGTTCTCCTCTCCCAGCGTGTAATTAAATTAAGTTTCTCCTACGCCATGAAGATTTACGGGAAGCGGGAGAAGAAGAAACATAGGGAGAGAGGGAAAGAGAGAGAGAGAGAGAGAGAGAGAGAGAGTTCCTTTTTTATGTCCATCTAGTCGGCGGGTAGACTTTTATACGAGCAGGCAGCGAGCGCATACATAGAACCGCATTAAGTAATCCGATGACGCCACTGTCTGGGGATCTCAGAACCTCCTTTTACGGGCTTCCTCTTCTCTAATCGCTCATATTCTCTCTTAATCGTAGCATACCATCTCCTCCCACTATTCCTGTCTGCCCCTGAGACCAAGGAATTCGGGTTTACACACGGCTCGCTTACCTAAACGCGTTCGGCACGTTCCACGAATAATTCCGCGGTCGATGCCTTCCGATGAGATTTTTTAGAGAACCCGTGGCCTCCATTCGGTAATAACTCGATAATTAGATACATTTTAAGCTATAGCTCGTCGATTTTAGCTTTTAGATTTTCTTTCACGCAGGGTACGTATATTTGTGGTTCGAGAGAACGGAGCTAGCGAATGGCTTGCTGCTGCATATAAAAATCCATTTTTATCGAAGTTCCATTTGCTCGATCGAAGCATACGCGGGCTTTATGAAATTATACGCTATTCGCCGACTTACACACTCGCGTTCTAGTACGAATACCTTCGGTGATAATGCTCTCGAGAGTGTGTGCGCTGAGATATGTAGGTTACCCAGTATTGGAGACTCCTCGCATCGCTATTTAACGAACTTTCGATGCGCATAGCGTTCGCTCGCTTTGGGAATTTCTCTTCCCGTCTGAACCTTTTGATAAGGACTGGAATGATCGGGAGATATTAATAAAGACCGTCTTTATGGTGTGTGTGTGTGTATATATATGCAATATATAAGTAACAATCCGATTTGGAGATCGTCGTAGCTACCGTTTCGAGGAAATTGGAAAATATACGCGGGTCTCTATTGCGAGGGAACACACGTAACGCAGGTGAAATTAAACAACGCGTCTAATTAGACGAAACGAGAGAAACCGAGGTAGCATTTGGAACTGCTAATTATCGGGACAGCGGTCGTTTCAGAAGATTTACAAACCTTGCCGATTCGATACGTGGCTCGCTTTTAAAAGCCCCGACACTCGGTGCTTTCGAATGTAAAGTTCGAACGGTTCGTTACGCGATCGAAACTTCTGTTAGGCGATTAAGAAAAGAGTCGAATTCATGCTTTCCATTTTGAAGTAATTCGACTTTTATTTAGAGACGATTTATAATAGCTGTTACAATTAGTGTAATGTGAAATAAAATTTGGAGGCAACTGCGGCCAGAGTTTATGAGAAGAAACGTAACGCGCAAATTAATTCGTCCGGTCTCTAATGAAATCTATTAAAAAGCGACCGCCCTCATTCAGAATTTCTCCGTCGGCTTTCGTAAAACGCCCACGCGCTTTTCTACCTTCCTTCCTTCCTTCCTTCTTCTTATTCTTTTTCGTTTTCTTCGCTATGAATACTCGCCTCGGCTTTTTGATATTTCCGTGGATCTTGCATTTATTTTTTATTTATCGTGTATTTTTTTT
>JAIFRP010000042.1:1287188-1306216 GCA_032403825.1 Odynerus spinipes | reverse complement strand
GGCTTCCCCCACGGCAAGATTTGCCTCTAGCATTTGCCGGTACCCGAATAATCGAAATATACCTACTCTAAACTCACTTACTGTTAGTTGAGTTTAGTATAACAACAGGGATTCGAATGGTTACGCGTTACTACGTCTCGATATAGCTTGTGGACTTATGTTGTAGCCGTAAGGATATTTGGTGTTACGCAGGAGAATAGCTGCGAAGTTGGCTCCCTTAGCAGGAACCTCTCTCGTTCCTATCGCCGTCAGGAAACGCAGGAACTCGGCCGTTTGTCAAATTAATTTGCGAACTTTGTCGACGATGTAACCGCGCCAGATGGCGAGCGTAACGTGGCTACAACCGCGCGCGCGAGACATTGCCTTTACGTTTCGACTCTACTTCTACGTATTTCTATCCCTTCGAAGGAATAGAAATGAGAATCGTGCTTTCTCCATGAGTTTAAGAACGTTAAGCGAATTAGCGGAAAATTTGGACTCTCGTTCGAGTTACACGGCGCAAGAAATCTAGACCGAGTAGAGCAAGAGCGCCATTTTGTTTTTCCCTTCCTCTTTTCTTTCTCTTTCAGGACCTTCTTTTTTTCTTTCTTTCACTGGCTTCCATTGTGAACTGGGACGGCAGTCCGAGTAGAACTTTCAAATTAATGGTAATTCTGTAGGCACTAGTCGAGTTTATTTTAACGAGATTCCATGTTGCCGCGTAAATCTCCCAGGTGAATTTTCTCTCTCTCTCTCTCTCTCTCTCTCTCCTCCGTTCCCATGCACTCTGAACTTTGACGGAGCGATTGTTTCCTTTTTTCTCATCTTACCCCGAAGCCAGCGAGTACACGTCACTTCAACGAAGTCACTTGGTATTCCAGAACTCAGACGGACGAGACTTCCCCATAAATTTCCCCTTTGTTTCCATCCCTTTGGTGAATATACACATTTTTAGATAGTCCCGACCGACTTGTTATCGATCTTCGTATCATCGAGTCAAAGCGTGAGCTCCTTCGAAACTCCCGAGTACTAGTTTGTAAACTCGAGTTGCGAGGCACTCCGAAACCGGAGGAAGAAGAAAATAAAAAAAAAGGAAACAAAAGAAAATAGGCGAGTCCTAAAAGAGGAGAACTTCTTGGTGAAATAAATCGATCTCTTTCAATAAGAAAGAGTTTATGACAAGTACGAAAGACGTTCCCTCGTTAGGTGGGGGGGGGGCGACGAAAGTTTGTCGTGCCTTTAAATCCCTGTGGAAGAACGACCATGAATGAAGGACGAAGACGGAAGCCCTTAAGACCAGCTCGATCTTAAACGCGTCTAGTTTTCTTGCATTTTTCTTATTCTTTTCTTCTCTCCTCTCGTAGATCCACGCTTTCGAAGGGAATTTACTCGCGGCAAGTTTCACTTCACACCGACGCATTATCGCCATCACCGATTCGAGGACTTCGCGCTCACGGGGACCTCTGCCTTCGCTATTATTATTCATATGACAAACTTATTCAGCGAAATTCGTCGGTTTACAGCGCGATGTTCGCGCTGCACTCGGCGCTTGCTGTGATCGGAATCGCTAATACGAAATCTCGCACCATTCGGAATTCCTCTCGCGGCACGAGCTCGATGGGGAAACCACGACGACACGATGTCGGTGTGATCCTCGTGTACGTTTTCTTGGGGTAAAAAAGAGACTGAAGAAAGAAAGGAAGGAACAGTTGCTTTCAAGCCTTTTGAAATAGCTCGATTTTCAGCGAGTATGGATTTCAAATAAAAGAAGGCTCTTGTGTTCCACGGGAATGTAAAACCAAATTAACGATGAGTTTCTTCTGGTGCTTCCTTCTCGATGAGAAAATTAATCACATTTAAATACTAGGAGATAATAACGAATCGAGCAAAATATCGATAAATTTATAATTTAACATGTAATCCGATATCTTGGTAACAGAATATGAAGGAAATATGAAGGAAATCAAGTTCGTGAGAGCGTGTAGGTTCCATAAGGCTGCAGTCCACCCTTCCCTCATCGCGTTTCATCGTTGCTGGCACACACGAGGACGTCCCGGCTAGCGGTCCGCGTTCTACTCCACCTCGTCTCTTAGACAGGAAATTAACTGAAGCTCCTTCCGTTCTTCCGTCATCTTTTCACCCCCAGCTGAGGTTCCTGGCTATCCAGAACCGACCTGCCAGGATTCATCCTTCGCCTTAATCAGTCCTATTCTCCCTCAGGAATCCGTGATGCTTACAAATTACATGGGATAACGGGTGGCTATTAAAACTGTGGCTTTTTGTTTTGCCCCATAAGCCGCGTTCGTTTATCATTAGGTTTTCCGATGCTAAAAAAGACTAGCGATATTTATTAGAGTAATAGTTAAGATTGGATTGTACCTTGGAGTAAAGGAGAACCGTACCTACGATCATTACCGTACATTTCCTATTCTTAAGAACGACTGACAATTGGTCTCACGTCGTACTTGAGCCCTTGTCTCTTAGCGAAGAGAAACTAGCCAAACATTTACGAGGGTTCAACGAAGGTTGACCGTTCTCTCGGAGAACGAGCATGCAGGGTAGTCTCCTCGTTAACTTTTCATCGTCCCGCAGCCTTACTGAAGCGTCCACGAAGCGAACAGGTGTTAATGTTGAGATAAAGACCAACCAGTTTCGTATCTTTACCGTTTATTGCTTCGGCAGGACTTTATTTCCTTCTTTTTCACCTCGACTAGGATTCTTTCTTACCTTTTCTAGGATTTGGATTATTTATTCATCGTGTAGAAAGATAACTCGGTGTCTTTTGATTTTTTTATAGTAAAGAATTACGATTGTTGTATGTACTCAAGTTTCACCAGATTCAGTATTATTTTTCTTCCTCGGATCTCGAGTTCTATACCAACAAGATTCGCAGTGACGATATCGGAACTTTAGTTGCGTAAGGTATTTGCATATTGTATCATCTCGGCGCTTCTTCTCGGCGCACTTAGTGTCCTCGCGTAACCAGCGAGGAAGTTAGCGAGAGGGAATAAATATTCAATGAGCTTCTACGATACTTCGTTTTACAACGCTTTCGCCTGACTCGAGGAAAGTATCGCGTAATATCGGATTGTGCGTAAAGGAATACCGACGATTCTGTTGCGTTATTTCGAAGACGGGTATTAATAATTTCTCATTAATCTCGCAAGAGGGAAAGTTCCGAGAGCACGTAATAATTTTTCATTGTGAGAAGATGAAAGAAAGCGAAGTTTTTAACAAAGGATTCTCATCAACGTCGTACCGCGATCGAATAAATATTTTATAAAGTAATTGAACGTGCCTAGGCAAAGTAGAGATAATGAAGGGAGCTTGGTTATCGACAAAATGTTAAAAAATGATACAAACGTAGATATTCGATTGTCTTTTATTTCACTTATTTTTTTTACATATATACAATTTTTATAACGAAAGGATTAGGTGCGTGATGACATCGTAAAACGGACCATTTCATTTGTGCACCTTAATGCGACTTTGAATGAACCGTTCATCTTGGAGGCTGTTTACTGCACCGCCATTAATTAAAACTCTGAGCTTCCACGCGAATTTGAAATGCGAGGAAAGCTTAGCTGGGTGCATAAAAGCGGATTATTATCGATATTACCGTCACTACTCGCGAGTTGACGATTTCGTGCAGTTATTCCGTGTGATGCGTACGTACAGGGTGAATCAACCAACACATACACTCCTCGTTATTCCAAGAAATAGTTTGCAATTATACAAGAATAAAGTCACGTTACGTAAAACCAACACCACCAAATCCGAGGTCAAAATTACGAGTTGGAAGAGGGATCATTTAGGATAGAAAATGGTCGTCTTTTTTCGAAGAATCTCATAGCAGAGAAAATGGTGGAGTTTCTACCTCTCTGCTATCTTTCTCCTTTTCTTTCCAGAACGCAATTTACCCTTTCCTTATAAAGTGGATCGGGAAGGATGAAAACGATAGAAAAGAGGGACGGTCTAGGGTAGAATTTTATTAAAATCCTCGGAGGTGGTCGGTCTCGCCGAGTAAATCATCTTCTCGAACTCGAAACACTGGTGGAGAAAAAAAGAGTGGGAACGTGGAGAGCAAGCAGAGAGTGAATGAGCAAAGAGAGTGAGAGAGGAGAGAGAGAGAGAGAGAGCACGGGAGGTTGCTGCGAGAGTCAGTTTAATCAGCGGATGCGGAAAATTAAAAAGTACCGGAACCGGGCGGAAGAAGCGACGCATTCGTAATAATAATCTTTCAAGGCTCCATCTGTGGAATGATCAGGGCCGGACGTGTGATGCACGTTATGTTTTTCAGGGTGCACAAAAAAAATAGAAAAAAGAAACAGGGATTTCACTTTTGTCGCTTATTATTAGAAAAAACGTCGACTATTTTCATTTGCATCAAGATGGAAGTGCTTCCTGTTCTTCCACCTGACCTTTCCGAGACTTTCCACCATGATCTCTCATGCACCAGCTAAGACATTTCACATTAGCAGCCAAGAAGATGAAATGTTTTTTTTTCAAAGATCTTAAGAGATCTGCAACAACTATCTCAGGATTACTTTTTACTTCGACAATTTTTATAAGAACCCGAAGCAACACTGAACGAGTCGATGCGTCGGCAATTTATTGCGTTACGTTTCAAGGTCAGCCCAAGTCCGGTATTTCATGTCCTCCAACCGTATCGTTCGATATCGCCCTAACTCTCTTAGCGCTTCGACGAATTACTTCCGGGCAAGCTCGGTAACGTCAGCGGCTTCCGAGTATATTCGCACGTTTTATAAAAGGGGGAGGCCAGATGTCGTAGCCGGGGTGCACCTTTCACGGTTACCCAGTCTATTTGCGGGCTCGCCCCTGGTCGAAGGGGTTCTGCCTTCGTGCCTGGCTATCCATATTTAAATACCTGCCACCCTTCGCGCTGCTATCGCTCCTGGCTGAGCTTTTTCAGCGAGAGATATCGCGGAGCTTGGATTTTCAAGGCTGCCGTTACATTCTCCATTCCTCTCTATCTTTGAGAGGTCATTATCAATACAACATGAAAGACCGGAAGAAGAACGATCGAGTTCGTCGATCTCGACGAGATGTTTGAAGCGCGTTTCTCGACATTCAGTGTGCCGAAGCGGAAATTACATCCGCAGGCACGATTTCGCGGCCCTTCAAACGCGTCGTCTGCGAACGCATCGAGCCATCCAATCACGGTACGATCTGTTTGTCATCGTTATACCGAGACTGCAATTTATTCTAGCACCATCCGTCAAGTTCGTACTCGCTCTGTTGTTCCTACGTCTATCCGTCCGTGTTACCGGAGAGAAATAGTCCCGGTGATGGTGATGGTGATGGTGATGGTGATGGTGCTGCTAGTGTGAAAAAGGGGTGGGTGTCGTTCATACATATTTAAATACGGAAGCTGAAATCTCCTTTCGTCGCTTTCCATCCACTCCTTTTTCGGAGATACCGAATTAACGTGGCTGGTGCTAGACTCTGACGCGTTTGATCACCTTCCCACTTCACTCTTTTGCCGTTTGTAGTCTTGTGCTTCTTCGATATTTTAATGACGATGCTCTCCTACGTTCCAATTTTTTCCCTAGATGTTTTCCCCGAAGGTGCGTTCAAATTTAGATATGGAGATATTCAAGTTTTTAGCTAGAAATAATTGCGTTCGCTAATTGAGTCAATAAACATCAGATGTCTATATATAGTACATTGTTCAAGTACCAGAGTTTCATCAAAACTTTAGTTTCGACTTCGGTATGTACCAAGATACTTGACCAGCCGATTACCCGTATAAAAGTGAGCTCCAACTCGTCGTAAACGGAAAGTTCGTTTCATTTGCGATTATTTCGGTCTCGAAGAGAGCAGATTTCGAAGGACTCTTTCAATACCGGAGGAAGTTCGAATGAAATTGGCTCGAAGCGACTTCGGGATGCCGTTTCGGGATAAGGTTCTTTCATCGCGTAGGCAATCTTTGCGGGTAAATGCAAACCAGATTAGGATTACTTTTATTTCTAATTCGGGATCCTATTTCTGGGGTCCCACCTCGCAAAACCGATTCCCGCGTCCGCTAATTCCATGAGATCGATTCGATTAATTGGGAAAAGGGGTTCGTAGTCCTTCGTAAGGCGTATATTCAACCCGACCGTTTAATTTATTCCGCCGCTTTCTCGGAATCGTAGTCCGCGCTGGAAATAATATATTATCCTCCTGGAACAGCTTGCGAAAGTTTGCCGACCGTCCCCCGAAATCCCTTTCCCCAACAATTTCGTCGTCGGCCCCGCATGACAAAATAATTACGAATGTTTCCGAGAAATCTATATTCAGAGCGGAGCAACGATCTCAAATTCTGGCTTGCCGATAAATAAAGAGGGCGAGGGCGAACTATCGAGGACCACGGCAACCCCTCTTGACGTTAGAATATTTTTGGGGGTATATACATACTTGGGGTCTCGATGTACGGCGAAACGGTTCATCTTGCTGAAAATATTCGGCACCGATATTTTTTTCAAACGTTTCTCTCTTTTATCGTTCAAATCTGCCTAGTTCGATACTAGTATAGTTTTGTGGCAAGCATAACGAAAGGAATCCTCATCGTGCAATTAAGCGGAACTCTCGTCTTGCTCTCTATAACGTTCCTGTAATGAAGAAGGCGGGAATAAGAGAGTAAAGAAAATAAGGAATGAGTGGTAAAGAGCGAGGAGAAAGGAAGGGGTGATAAAGATGGTCAGAGAAGGTGAGGGTGATAAAAATAAGTAGTAGGGGGGGGATAGGTAATGAGGAGAACGAAGAGCGGAAAGAGTAGCGGTATTTGCCAGAAGCTTTACCGGAAATCAGAGGTAGAGAAGCTACCCGGGAAGCATGCTGGGAAATAAAATGTGGTCGGTGAGTCTAGGACTTTGCCATAGTATCTACTTTGCATGTAAAATACGTCTACGTTCAGTCACTCGAACGGGCATTAAGATTCAAATAAACCCGATTCGTTTCTCTTTCTGTACGAAATCTAGTCAGCCCGCCTCGGTCTCTAACTTTATCGTGCTCTTTGAAACTCCTGCGTTCGTTATCGAGTCGAGGGCCAACGCGTTGAGAGAATTTTTGACTTTTTCCTTTCTTAAAGGAGTCGAAGGAGAAAGAATGGCCGAACGGTGTGAGTGGCTTCTCCTAAAATTCTTCTTTTCGCGTTGCTCCGTCATCGATCGATTCACGAGGCTCGTTACATAGACATTCGAGAGGTAGAAGGGGGAGTTAGAATAGCCTCGTATTCCTATTTCGTGTCTCACCCTTTGCCACCCCTCGCAGCGAAGGTATTTTTACGGATCGGACGTGCAAACGTACACGCTTCTCCTACTATCCACGAGCCCTAACGCTCAAGGGAGAGAAAAGGGCCGGAGGAGGGGAAAGGGTAACAGGAGAGCACTTCACACGTGCCAATCTAAATAATTGCTGTGATGTGGGTAGCCATGTAGTTCGTTGCTCGCTATTGGGGGTGCGTTGGTCTTCTCTGGATCTTTCTCTCTCTTTCTCTCTCTCACTCTCTCATACTGTTTCTCTCTTCGCTAAATTGGACAATGGCTTTCGGATTGGTGTTTTGTCGTGCGCACAACGAGGCCGGCAGATTGCGCCAATCGAGCGAGCACTCGACGGAAGAGACACGTATCCGCATAATTACGCGTACGGGAACTGTCGGGAGGCGGAATACAAAGAAGCGCCTAGGTGGATTTTCTCTAGCACATGGGATATGGAATTGGTTACTTCTGTTTTCGGGAAACTCGATTTTGTCTCGTGGGTGGTTGAAGTATTATTGTGCTCGTGCAAAGTGCTGTTGGGGAAATCCCAATTATTTTCGTGAAAACACATTCTATGCTTAGGTACGAATTAAACAATTTTACTGCGGGGTTTTAAGAAAAGATCGTGGATCCCATTGGTGGCATGAAAACTTCTCGATAAATATGGTATCGTAGGCAAGCACTACACGGCAGAACGCGGTGGGATTTCGGTAAAAGTAAAATTGAATAAGAATAGGGAGTATTTTTAATTACCGGAGCAAAAACTGGCTAGGGTCCGAGTTCATTAGCCGAATCAATACACCATCCAAGAGATATGCGATGTGCTCCTCGGCTAATTACTCCGGAGAGCGCATTGGCGTCGCTATCGCTTAATTACCAGAGCGTCATCTTATCGGAGGTAGGTACAGCCGTCGCTCGCGCGGTTAATCATTGTGTAATCGATGTAGCCTTAAAGCCGATATCCATTTCTACGCCAGCTTCTCCCTCGTTTTTTCCCGTAACTTCTTTTTTTTTCTTTTAAATAACCGTCAGGCAACATGGCGAGTCGCGTTCGCATTTATCGTTCTAAACTCGATGATAAAGTACAAAATTTCGAGGAAGGAGTTACAGTAGGCAAGGAACGATTTTCACGCGTCAAACTTTAAACGACAAAAGGTGTGGCTGGAACGCGTTCGTGTGCGAGAACGTAGCGGCGTTTCGCAAGAAAACTGTGCGATTTATCATCCGTTATCGTCGGTGTTACTCGATGATAACACGAACCACCGTCTCGGCTTGTAGGAAGATATTAATACTCTTTGGAAACTATGTACATGTGCCATGGGTGTTCTTCGACAAAAAAAAACAGAACTATGAATCCCCATCAATGGGAGAACAGTGAGGATTTATGATCCATTCGAGATCCCTGAAATCGCTTTCGTTTGCCTTGATTTTCATCGTTCTGGGAATTTCAGCGGATCGACGTCATTATTTCCAGTTAGATATACGACGAGTTGGATAACAAACTCGATTCGCTAGGGAATCGGTGCCACTTTCGTTGCTGGTCTGGTCCTCTCACGGTCTTGTCGGCTCTTCTGCCTTCTGTTCGTAACGGCACAATGCACCAACCAGGGACGTAGCTTTCAATTAGACGACGCAACGCGATGAGCTCGCGGACATCGATACTCGAGAATCAAAAGTCACCTTAATGGTCACGTTGGAATAGGCGATACGCTACGTCCTATATACGACTTCAATTTGAAACCCCCATCGAAAGCTCGGTCGTTCGGTTAACATATCGCGCTGGCAGTTACTACCCTGCACTCCAGTACTTTCGATCAGGTGCGTGTAATCACTAGCGCGATTACTGGGCTATTAATCGAGCACTCCAGAATTGGTGGATCGGTCAAACAGCATACTAATTACAAGTTGTACCTTTAGGGGTACACCAGCAGCGTTATTACATCGTTGAAACGAGGAGTAAGTATATAAAGCATGGATTTAAAAGGGCAAAACGTAATGTAGCATAAAATGTTAATGCTCCTTAATATAATTTATTATACAATAGAGAAAATAATAAAGGGTGATCAAATTCATAAATCGTCGGAAAATAACGTGGACATTTTTTGTCACGTAACTTTTCATCTCACTGAAGCCATTCCTCATCGTACACATATTTATTCTCGATGTCATTATCCCCGAGTTTGCCGGGTTCAGCTGAGGTACTTCAGGGCCCAGGGACGTAACAGAAGGGGGGTGGTGGGACGTCCCCGATGGGGATGAACGATGCAGCGAGCAAAGAGGGACGTCGCTTTCAATTAGACGATGCACCACGTTGGCATTGGTCGCGGGCACGCGTCGATGCTTTGCTGCTGCGTAGGTAGAAAGGGCCTCTCTCTCTCTCTTTCTCTGTCTCTGTCTCTCTTCCGAAGCACTTGACTCCCTAGGGATTCCCTGGAGTTCGCGTTCGACCGGAGGAAAACCGCACTCGCGAAAACAACCCTCGTCTCCTCGCACGGATCACGCTTCCGAGGAAAGGGTAGCAAGGAGAATACGAAAAAGAGAGAGAAAGAGAGAGAGAGAGAGAGAGAGAGAGAGAGTGTGTGTGTGAAAGAGATAGACGGTCGTCGCGAAATAAAGCCCTGGAGTCTTTATCCCCATCTCGATTCTAGGTGGGTACTTCACTGGCTGGTGTAGTGATGTTGCCAAATCAGCAAATTTTATCAAATTTACGAAATATTTTCTATTCTACACTGTGGATGGTTTTGATCACTTTAACATTAGTATTTAAAGAACTTTTTAATTGTGTATCAGGAAATTGAGAAGACAATCGTGGAGTGTAGTTCTTCTATTATGTTTCTCTCTTACTAAAGAGATATTTTTATTAAATATAAACACAGTACATCTAAAAGAAGTATAATTCAGTGGCTTGGTATAGTAGAGGGGGTCTCGTTTCATTCTCCTTTACTTTCCGCACGAAGGAAGACCCTTTGCCCTTTCTACCGTGTCGTCTGGCATGATTATTTGATTCCATCGCTCGTCTCGAGTGGCTCGTTAATTATATTGTTTCGCTCAGTCTTTTTTCCCGTTTCAGAGATCAACGTCGAGCAGAAGCAGCAGCAGTTACAGCAGCAGCAGCAGCAGCAACAGCATGAGTCTTCTCGTGTCCTCCTGAGTCGGTGAGTGCTCCCTCGTGTTCCAAGTATCACACACTCACACTCGACAGCATCCGTAATAAGTCTTGGAGTTCACCTGACTTTCTTAAAGGTCCAAGCAATTTAGACATTTTTCGAAGAAGAACACCAGCGATTTATGAGCGGATTCATTAATTCTCACTTTGGGGTACTCGATTAATCAAATGACCGCTCTAATTCGCGGTGCAGGAAACCTGTTCAGGTGAAGTAGATTATTAAAGGCGACAGAAGCCGAGTGTCTCGATATACAATATATATATGTTGGATATTGTTATTATTCGAGAATAATTAATTGCCGGCTGACAGAGATTATTACGTTGAGAATGTCACGATCGAGAACTCGACACTTCGGCTACGTTCACGCCCGTTCCGATGTTCGTAATTGAGGTTGCGGGTTGCATCTCTCGATAATGAACATCGACGAATCTTGAGCTCGATCGTTATCGACGTTCATGTCATTTCGTGGCTTCGACGTTCGGCTTCTTCTCTCTCTCTCCCTCTCTCTCTTTTTGTGATAATGAAGTCGCTGGAGATAATCAAGTCCACAAAAAGGGACTTATCTTAGGGTTCGATCATAAATAATGGCAATCGATTTATCTTCGTCCACTGGTACGTTCGATCTTCTTTAAAAAAAAAAAAAAGAAAAAAAGATAGAAAGTGGTGTAGAGACATCGATGTTCCAGGATTTAGAAGATCGAGTATATTTTTCACAGGAATTCTATATTGATTAATTAGTTACTTAATTAATTAATTAATTAATTAATTAATTAAGGATATCTTAGAATCAAGGCGAGTTTGCAGCTACCAAGCTAATGGATAAAAGTAAGCCGTCGATTCTCTGCGTGCTTCTTGATTTCATAAAACACCGAATTCGTCTTCGTTTTAATTGGATTATTTCTTTTCCCTTCATTTCGCTTCGTCTCGTCCACTTTGTCATACCCACCGCATTTTCACATTCGTGGCCACAGGAAAAGGGCTTTATATTCGAAGCAACGTTTCTCGTTAATTAATTAATTAGTCCTTTTTCTCCGCGGCACTTTGACATTGCCGACTATCGGTTGCCGTGGAAGCCCGGCCCCGATTTTCCCTTCCGATTCTTTTCACATTCGAGACGTCGATCGCAATGGAATTCGCGAGGAGTCGAACGAATTTTCCATTTACCTAGAAGAGATTCCATTCTGAAATTAGTGCAATGCTGAAATCGCTGAAAAAACTCTTTAATTAAAACTCCCCCATGATTCAAGTAATTGCGTTTCTCCTAAATTAATCGTGTGTTTGATTAAGCAGGGATTCGGATAACGGAACTTAGAGAAATAAAAGAATTTCATCGATGGTACTCCGTCGTTTTATTCCAACTGCCTCTGGAATATTCCTCCGGCCTCTGGAATATTCCTCCGGTCTCCAAAAACGAAGGATTTCTTCGTTCGTTCGAGCCGCTGGCTAACTTGGTGCTAATTGTCGAAAAATGTATTGTAACGAGGACGGGCCATTAGCCGTCCTTTCTTTGGTAAGAGGCTTGGGTCGCGCAAGCGCAACCCCGGGAAACGTAATGGGGGATGGTTATGGATTTTCGGGCTCTGCGACCTTCGCGTGACGTCCCACGCTTTTCACGTTCTACACGATCCTGCTGTTGTTCCGAATAAGCGACTGGACGTGTCCACGGGATTGGTAGGATCCACTGGATACATCAGATGTTTCTTAGAACCGAGTATGTCCTCGAGGCTGACCGCGTTCTGCTATGCATCATTTTTCTGCAGAAATGGTCTTCTACTATGTATCCAGAACCTGTCTGCTAAAATAGAAACACTTCATTTTAAACTGTTTCCTGTAGTGTATAGTTAAAATCATAATTAAAATAAATCGAGTTCGAACGTATTCGAACACAGTGTATTACTCCAATCAATTGGTGAATTCTCCGTTCACGGTTTAATTACTCTAGATTCGCTAATAGCTAGGAACAACTACGTCAAAGTCGAGAGAAGGAGGATTATCGTGTTTGCTCGAAAGATTTCGCTAATGTTCGATCGCGTCATTACGGGTCGATGCAGAGGAGCATTTTCGGAAGGCGAATGGCGGGAGGGAGGGTACTGGAAGTTGACACGACCCAGATCCATCGACGGCGGTTATTATCTGTAAAGCGCATTTATCGGTGAGTTACCGTACCGTGCAAAATACCTCTGGTAACCTTTGAAATCCCGCTTTTCGGATGTCGCCAAGCAGGAAATCGAAACGCTCGCGGCCATTTCTCAGGACGCGGACAGTCGGAGAGATTCAATTTCCTTTGTGGCCTTTCCTCAGGACATGGTAACGATCAAGGACACGAACGCTGGATATTTCTCAAATAAAACCGAAGATCCTCTCGGGCGAACATTCGAGGGTGCTCTCTCTCTTTCGCCACAAAATTACATTTGTTTCATGACGCGTTACCGTGCGATATATTAAGCGCCGGGTTAAGTTCTCCTATGAAATTTTCAGTGGAACCTAAAGCGAAGGATACCATTCGTTGAACCTATAGTCTCATAGTAGGTACATACATCGTAACCGATCGATCGGCTATTCCACTGGCAACAAGATATCGAATATCAAAAGGAGGTCGTGGCAAGCAGGTCGCGATTATCGGCCGTAGCCTTAGCAAGGTGCATTGTACGGAAGTAGAGAAAGAAGGTTCGGCTTTAATACCCACTTTCCGTCGCGTGACCAGCCGCCTTCACGACACGCGATGCTGCGGCTGTTTGTCGCGGGAAGCTGTTGACTTTCGAGCTTTACCAGCCGAGGACGGGCTGGTTGGCTTGACCACGTGGCGTTAACATCTACTGCCGTTAATACCCTACCAACACTCGTTTTTTTTTCCTTTTGACCTGCGTGTCGGGTTAATAGAACGTCGTCTATTATTTTAACAACTACTACGTACTCGCTGGCGCGCTATGAAAATGAAATATAATAAGAACGTGTGTATAAAAATAGAATAAGAAAAAAAGCAAATAGCACAGACGTGACCGCACGATCGAACCGATTGAAGGACAAGCTCGGATATCCTTCCTCCATTCGAAATCGTGCCTGGACACACATTCGCCTTTTCCTCGCGAGCGAGATACGAGACACGACTTTGGAAGCTGTTCTTCGAGTTATCTCGCGTAAACGGTCTCTTGGGTCGCCTTTCCCGGCATCACGGCGAACGTCTCTCTCGTTGAGTGTTAAACAGCGCGCGACACGAGACGACAGCCGAGCACGAAAAGGAGACTACTTTCGGTGCTTCCTTTTTTCTTTCTTTCGCGTTATCTTCTTTTTTCATCATGCTACGATGTATGTATATAATTGAGTTGTTTTGGTCAATTGCAATGATAACACGTTAGTGAACGGGTCCATCTTTTTATTATTAGAAATTATTTCAAGATTATTATCAGACACCTCAGTATTTATATCGAATTGTTTGCTTAAAAAAGAATATTTTATTAAAATCGCGAACGATTTCAAAGAGTTCATAGAACCCTAATAATTTTTGTACAACCGTGAGGTTCGATCGGCGCGAAACTCGCAAGCGGATTCGGGGAATCGAAGGTAACGACGAAATCGATACGAAGTCCTTGGCAGCGGTCGTCGCATCCAACGACGACAGCAGAAGCAAGGAAGGAAGGAAGGGTGGAAAAGGCGAGGAGAGAGGGTGCCGGTGAATACGGATGAACAAAGAGGTAGTCGAGCGGTCGCTTTTCGAGGGGTCGCAGGGGAGGTTGCGTAGCGAGCTTGAAAGCGTGGCTCTTGGGGAGGACCGACTGGGGGGGAGGTGGTGGCGGCCAGGGTACAGAGGGGAAGGAGAAATGTCCGGCGGATCGAGTGGCGCGCACACACAACGAAACGCCGAAGGAGAGAAAGAGAGGGTAGAGCCAGACGAAGGAGGATTACACGCACGCTCTCTGATCTCTGCGTAAACAAGCGTCCTCCTCGCGTCTCCTGCTTACAAAGTGCCACCGGCCAGCCAGTGTCCTCGCTGTGCGTCCTTCGAAGCGATAAAAACGTAACGACAGAGAGGGTATGAGAGAAAGAGAGATAGATAGATAGAGAGAGAGAGAGAGAGAGAGAGAGAGAGAAGCGTTTGGCTTTAGCAAATGACTCCTGATATCTCGAGTAGTCCACGTAGAGACATCGTATTATGGATTTCGATTCGTTCGATCGTGTATCGACTTTCGCGACTCCCACCGGTACGATTCCCATACCATATTTCCTTCTTCTTGCTTTTGCTGAACATACTATAGGTAGTTATTACCAAGTCAAGCTACTACCGGTATTATACCGTGGAGTGAACTGTAACCGTTCATATAATACACTGGATTTTTTGTGGTGTCTTTAAAGGAAGATTTGTTTAATCATTTTTTAGGATTCCTTGTCTCAGTAAATTATTTGGAACATCCAGATTAATCGTCTAAAGAAGACAAACGTTTTAGCAAGCGAACGTTGCTCCCCCTTGTTAAAGTTCGAATAGGTCGGGTTTTATTGCTAAGACCAAGTGAAACTCCGAGCGCGACCGATTTCAGGTTCTCACCTCAAACCCAGCCAACCCATCGTAGTATCCAACTTGAAGATGTAATAGCACTCGCTGGTGGAAGTACGTTACTTACCACGACGGCGCACGTCGCCGACCCAACCGTCGTCTACGCGTGATATAAAGGCGTTACATCTGGCGCGGATGGAACTCGAGATGAGAGTGGCTTACAAGCAGTCGGGAATTTTCCTCACGAGCGAGAAACAAGTTGAGCATGTGGATCGAAGTCTCGCGCGTAGATATTTCTTAGACCGGTGTATACCTCGAGGAAGATCGAGGAAGAGGAAGAGGAAGAAGAAGAAGAGAATTGGATGCCGGGTGAGAAGGAAGAGCAAGCTGGTATCGGAAGGAGAAGATGAGGAGTGAACGTGGGAGTGGCAAGTCGAAGTGAAAAGCGGCGCCTCGGAATTATCTTTCGCGCTTACCACGCGTCGGCTTCGTAAGATCGAACGGAAAGAGAGGAAGAGAATGGAGAGGGGGAAGGAGAAAGCTGAAGTTGCATTTCACTGGAATTTTATGAGCCGCGAGCCTTCGCAAGCAAAGCTCTACCGAACGATAGAATCCCTATCTTTATTTTTCGTTCGATTTCCACCTAAACGAACCTTCCGCACTCTCTTAAATTCTCTTTCTCCTATTCCACTCGTTCACAACGGTAGTCGCTTGGAAAATATTGACTTTAATCGAGGAACGCTGATGTTGATATTGCTCCTGGATGGATTTTCTTTTTTTTGTGATTTATTCGGCAAGACAGGAACACGCTTTTTCTCTCTGCATATATGTATTTTTTTTTAATCTTCTTAATCACGTGTAGCACAATTTTTTAGATACCTTTTTTAATATAGCGTCGACTATTGATCCGATTACACCGGCGCTCGATATCTTTTATTATTAATTTACTTATCGATCTGATGGATGTAAGGAAAAAGTTAAAGAAGAACGGAAGAAGATTCCGAGGAAATATCGGAAGCGTCGAAAACATTTCGCGTGCTCGACCGATTCGGAGTCTGGCAGGAGTCGGCGGGCTGACCACAGACGGGCTTCTATCACTGCCTTCGTGTATCAACCAGTGGCGTAAGACTACTGTATCGTCAGCCACGCGGGATAACGCGATCGAGAGACGAGGATTAAAGGAACGAGAGGAGCGGACCGTTTCTTATCGATAACGGGCCACATTTTACGTCGAGTTAACAAAAGGGAGAGCAAGATAGAGATGACAAGAAAATAGAGTGGAAAAGAGACAACGATAGGTGGTTAAGAAAAAGCTCACCATCGTGATTACGACAATGCGGCCGACATATATCTGTAACCGTGCTGTGGGTAGGTCGAGCAGCCGAGGATAATCTCGTGGTAGCTTGGCTGCGGTACTCTGCGGCACTGTGCACCGCCATCTTGGTTTATCGATTTCATCCCCTACCTCACTTCTTCCTACTCTCTCTCTCTCTCTCTCACTCACTCACTCCATCTCTATCTCTGTCTTTCCCTTTTATGTATCTATAGCCTTCTCTCTCTCTCTCTTTCTTTCCCTCTTTCAACACGTTTACGAGCCTTCTTCGAACCTTTCTCGTCTTTCGTTTCTAAAATTTTCTTAACCCCCATCACTACTTTTTAACACGACCTTAAGTACGAGTCTGATAATGCAATTACATTATATAAATTTGTACAGTGTTAAGAAAGCAAAAGATATTTTTATTTAATCATAATATATTTTGCGTACCAACAATACTTACAATAATGTACAAGTGTGAGAACCGTGCGTATTCATAAATTTCACAAATTCCATAGAGTAATTAGCGCGTGTTGCGCCACCCAATTTTCTCGGTGTCGAGCCGATATGTCATCATTGGTAGTAACCTCGTTAGTTTGATAGTCTTTTTCGTTGTTACAACAGAATGAATGTTTCCAATAATTGCACGAGAAACAAATCGCCGCGGGTATTTTCATTATGATTTTATTTAATCGTCAAAATCAGCGGGAGCTTTTGTTCGAGCGTGAAACGAAAATCCTGATGTGGTTTGTGGAGGGTGCATCATGGCTGTTTCCAATGAATAGTATAGAATGCGGCTCGGTAAACACCGCTACACGTTACCCGCCGAAGATAAACGTGATTACGCTTAACGGCAATGAGAAATTAATATGGCCTCTGTCTATACATTTTAACGAGAAAATCCGGAAAAAACAAATTTACGAATTTATCGCTCCACGGTAGGCGCGCGCGCGAGTGTTCTCTATCACGCTTCGTTAAAATTTTATCGAATTTCTTTGACCGTTTCCCTGCCACTCGCATTTTCCTTGCT
Source organism: Odynerus spinipes (assembly GCA_032403825.1). NCBI lineage: Eukaryota > Metazoa > Arthropoda > Insecta > Hymenoptera > Vespidae > Odynerus > Odynerus spinipes. Next base: position 1,288,974 of record JAIFRP010000042.1, on the reverse strand, counting down.
GTCTCGTATGATTTATTTCTCTAGGACGATCGTAGCGACGATCGCTTCGTAACAGTTTACAATGAAAATGTGAAAAATTCACTTTCATTCGAAGTCCTGTTGCAGATGGCAGTCGGAAAAGGATTCACTCGTAAAAATGTTCCTTCGAACGTTTCACGCGAGTCTGAATTATCGCTGGTGAAACTTGACTTCTGCTTTGTGATTGGCTAATAACGAATCATCTTGACGTTGGTCGACTCCGCGAAGCTTTGATTCGTCATTTTCTTACGAACAGATCAATGTTTCTATCTACCTATGAGAAATGTTCTACGGTAGGCCGATTTTCGTGCATTTTTATCGATCATGTCATCGAGCCCCAGAAGATTCCTTTGTACGGGTCACAATCGAGCGCAAACGAGTGCGCGACGTCGAGGGGGCCACGTTACGGAGGGTGTGTTTATTAATTAATAAAGCACGCGATGCATGACTTGAATCGTAAATAACGCCGGAGGAGATCCCTCCAGCAGCTACGTGGGATTTGCCGCTTATTACATGCTCACTGACGATGACGGTGTTTCTGGTTAAAGAAAATTTCATCACCGAAATAAAATCCGACTTCTTTTTAATTATATAAGCGATCATCCCTTTTGGTAATAGTAGAAAAAAGCTCGGGAGTCGAGAGAACATAGATCGTCGAACTTTCGCCGGCAAATTTTAGGGAGTGGCTTTCGACGTAAAGAGCAATGAGTACGAGAAGGGAAACGGTAGGAGAGTAATAGAAGAAGAGTGAGACTGCTAATTTTACGGAGAGCACGACGTATCGAAGAACATCGATCACAACTGCGTTCGCTTGCAACTCTTTCAAAAGGAGTCACAGGTTTTCACCCTATAAAATGTTTCTCGTGTCGTGCCTCTCTTGCAACTTCGTGGAAACCGCTACGGCTTTGCCCCTGGTTTTCCTTTTTTTTCCTCTCCTTATTTCCCCCCTCCACCCCCTCTTTTCTCTATTTCGTCCTCACCCCTCATATTTTCTTCCTTCGAAGCCACCGACTTTTCGACTGCGTGCTCGACGACTCACGAATCCAATTTCCGCTCGTACCACGTGTTTTGAGTGAAAATAGCGGCGACACGGAAAAGTACTATGCGATACAAACACGAAAGTGATAAAAGCGATCTTCGTCCTAGCTCGATACAGATAAATCGATTTCTCTTGAATCGGTTAGCGACGAACCGCGTTAAATTGGTCCTCGGCCTCGAGGATTTCTGGTGTTTCCGCTTGGACGTTTAACCAACCGCGCCTCTTACCGAAGTTCCACCACGAAACCACCGCGTGTTATGCAAATTCGACTGCCGCTCGAGCTTCCCCAGCAGGAGAACTTTATTCCTTCCACGCAGATTGGCCGTGCCTCTCTCGGTCTTTGCTTAGACTCGATTTCGCTCTAATCAGATTTCTTTCGCGTTACTTTGCACGTCGATCCTTAATGTCGTTAGAACCTAATCCCCGCGTCGAGTTGTCAGAATTAACCGACTTCCTAAATGGACGTCTGTTATCGATTCGAGAGCAAAGCCCCTGACGACTAACGCTAGTCTTGCTAGGCACTTGAAGTTTCTGTACGAGCTTGGTTATCGACGAACCGATTATGTTAGGCTTTAACACCTTCTCTAGCGTCGTGTTTTAGCGCTAAGCTTTTAGAGACTGTTATACTACGATTTTAGAGCTTTCGAAAATTCTCTACTCTTTTATATCATTACAGGATACTTTAGGTGTTTTTGATCGTTGGGAGTCCTTTAAGAAATTATTTCTTTT
>JAIFRP010000042.1:1231066-1241884 GCA_032403825.1 Odynerus spinipes | reverse complement strand
CTCCTCCTCCTCCTCTTTCATCTCCACCTCCAGTTCATTCTCTTCCTCGTTCTCGCTGGTGTCAGTTAAAGCGTTTATTGTCATCGAGCGTATCGCGGTATTTATCGTTCCGCGCTCACCGTGAAATTAAATTTGTAATCGCTCGTGATTTCGAGATAACGCCAAATCATACAGTGTGTAATTGGACTATTTTCCCTTCTTATTTCGGATTATTTATTAATTCATTTATTTACGGGACGAGCTCATTTAAAATAATAATACATAATAAAACAAATGAATGGACATATAACGTACAGTATATAGTTTGATAAATAGGAAAGAAAACAAAAGAAATGCCAATCTATAAGTTTACGGCATCGTCAAAGGAAACTGAGCGCGCAATTGCTACTGAAATGCATCAATTCGTACTTATATAAAAGCTAATGTAATTATATATCAACGATAACGTAATTTTTTAATTTTTAAAGTTAAGATATAAAAGTATGCACCCTTGATCATACGATTCACGTCACGTTGTAAGAAAAAGAAGAGAAAGAGAGAGAGAGAGAGAGAGAGAGAGAGAGAAAGAGAGAAAGGTGCAGAATGCAAAAATCGTGGTAGAATACAAGCAACGTATGACTTATGCATACCCCTGTGGTTTTCCCATTAGCCATACCAACGAGCATAGAGAGTCGTCGCGATCGAACTATGTCCCTCTTCGATGTGTGCGACGACGTATCTTTGTTAGTATGCATCGTGTGTCTCGTGAACTGAAGTTTTTTCTTCTTATACACGGGGTTCGATTCCACCCTCGGCCTTTTCCTTCCTCCTCCTTCCATAGGCTCTCGGTAGGTAGACATGTATGTATTTACATAGTATGTCGTGCATACTCGCGGTATATCTATGGCAATAAAACTGACAGATGTTCGTGCGTGATCGTCGAACTTGGACACGTTCGTGATGGGTTTGCCAATTTTTAATGATGGTAATAAAAAGACGAACGTACAATTGTATTGGACATTACAATGTATACGTGATAAAATATATTTTGTCCATCTTGTGATTTCAATGTTATATACGTTCGTGATGGGTTTGTCAATTTTTAATGATGGTAGTAAAAAGACGAATGTACAATTGTATTGCACAGTACAATGTATACGTGATAAAATATATATGTATATACAGTTCATCTTTGGATTTTAAATTTTACATTATACTACACTTTTGTAATGAATTTGTCAATTTTTAATAATGATAGTAAAAAGACAAACGTACAATTGTATCGTACATTACAATGTATGTTTATGCGATAAAATATATTTTGTTCATCTTTTGACGTCAAGTTCTGTATTAGTCAATTAAGTAATTAATTATGCGAAAGTGGTAAACGTTGAAACGTTTGTCGAAGCTTATCAACATCTAGCGACACCTATAAGGAACAAGTTCGCGAGCGTGATACTCTCGACGCGTTTGGTACCTACCCGACGACGCATTTGTATGCATGGCTCGTTTCAGTTCGGTAACCGCGAACGTTTGCGGCTTCAAATCCTAAGATTACGCACGCCTATTCGGTAAGCGTCGCCTGTTCGTTTTGCCTCATCGATTGTGTCTGCGGTTCGAGCCCATCCTCGAAAATAAACCGAACGACGAAAACGACGATGCAATCGAGAAGGAAGTTTTCTTCGGCTGAATATTTTGTTGTTGTCGAAAATCGAAGAAATCGAAAAAATCGAAGTTCAAAAAATAATCGACATTTACTTTAATTTAATAAAATTTAATTTATTAATGACTAACGATCATGAGTTACTGTCAGATTAATGAGTTACTGCGCAGATTAACTAAAAAATTAATAAACAAACGTGACAGAGTTGGGTACTGAGTGCTTTTTTAAATTGGAAATAAAATGTCAAATAATTTCTTAAATACTAAAAATGCGATGATTTTTGAAACCCGATCAATCATCCTATTTATTTATTTATTTGCTAATTTTAAGCTACGACACGAAGGGCGGAACGATATCGGGAAATAATTTAAAGTCGATGTCGGACGTTTCGTGTCGCGGTTTAATTACCGTACAGGACATTCAGCGCCGGCAATTAAAGCAGGCAATTAAAAGTTTTACCACACTCGGTCTGTTTTGGATCGGTGTGCTTACCCCGTTCCTCCCCTCACCATCGAACGTCCGCAACTCCTATCGCCGCCGGCAGGATTTTTATATTTTTTGTTTTTTTTTCTATCGAAGCCACGTTCGATAAAAAATATTTCGTTTCTCGTTTGTAGCGACTAAAAAAAATATGAGTACACCCAGTTCGCCTGCAATAACTGTAATACGCGGTGATAGAGACAGTTATTCGAAGTTATTTTTTTAGGTAATTTATTGAAATCGAAAATTCTATAATTTAATAGAAAGTGTCGTTAAAAATGAAATTGATGTTTAAAGAACGGTACGTGTCAATATTTGTATAGAAAAAAAAGAAAAGAGAAACGTAATCATCTATGAACACTCGCGACAGAAAAAGGGCGTGGGAATACCAAGGCCCTTTGTTCCCTTCGCTTTGATCTCAAGGGAGAGGAGCGGCCAACGTTCGAGGAAAATATTCCATTTATTCGGAAAGAAAAAGAAAAATGCGGAGAAACGTCGGGAAAAGCTTGCATTTACGTAGAATTGTTCGCGAAGCAAAACACGGAACGGAATTTCTCTCGAAGCTTCTCGATATATCGAGAGAGTAGGTACAACTTCCACGGTAAATAGAGATTTCTATGGGAGCCGTTCGATTTTCATTCTAACGCTGTAAATCGCTGGGATACCGGCGTATTTTCTCGGCGTAATGAAATTTACGAAAAACTAGATCTTCGCTGTTTGGAATTTCATTCTAGGGAATAAAACAGTACAACATTTTTACATTGAACAATCGTTAGCGTTTATTATACAATTACATTAAACGAGATTTCTATAGACGGTTACATTTTAGATACTTTTTCAATTTTCACAAAAAAAAAAATAATAACGAGAAAAAAGCTACATCGTGTATACTAATTAAAAATGAACGAAGCGAGAACACTATCGGCGTGTCGTCAATACAAATATCTACCTATACTACTTCCATAATCCTACAATTATTTCCACGCCGTATTATCCTCCGTTCGCTCGAACGAAAAGAAAAAAGGAAAAAAAAAATCAAAGAACGAACATCGATCGATAAATTTACGCGATCGAGAAAGCTCTCCTCCTCCATCGGATTCCCTTTGACGTATAATAATAAAAGCGAGTGCACCAGTGGTACGTACTCGTAGTTGGTGGGCGATGCAGAAGTGTAGTGTAGGTATCGTGGGAAGAAGAAAAAACCTTTAGGAGTAGCGATGGTGGTGGTGGTGGCGTCACTCAAAGCCGATGGGTCGTTGTGTTATCTAGGCCACGATGTAGGGCGCGCTGTAAGCAGCCGCATAATAGGGGTAGCTCGAATATGCAGCCGTGTACGCGTAAGGGTAGGCGTACGGTGCCGAGGTGTATGCCACTGGTGCGGTGTATGCGAGCGGTGCCGTGTACGCTGCACCAACCAGTAATCCTCGTTTGTTCCTCGCCGCTTCCGGCTCGATGGGCTTCAGGTTAGACGGTTCGATCGACTCACCATCGAGAGGCTTCGTGTCGGCTAAGGCCGCTGCGATCAGGGCCAGGAGGACGATAGCCTGAAATAGATAAGAAACGGGCATCTCAACGATATTGAACATAGAATGGAGTAGTTGGTTTTATCAATTGGGTATGAATTTGTTAACACTGAGCGCTAAACGTATTTGGATAGTTGATAGAGGTTCTAGGAAAGTTTACCAGTTAGCAAATTTTGTAATATAATTTTTAATCATTTTCCATTAGTTCTTCCGCTTTACTGAATGTCTGTGTATGTTTATGTATATTTAAAAGAATGTAATGCTTCGAATAGATAAGTTGAATAGGTAACTTTTACGTTGTTCATATCTGAGTGACACGGTGTTCAAAGTGGTAAAAGTGAAAGAGTTTAAGGAAAGTATAAGTAGCTCAGTAGGTAGGGCCATTTCTGGTGTTTCAAAGTTTGTAAGTTCGAATCCAGATAAAGAAAGAAAACTAATTCTTATTTTACATACACAGTAATTTATATTTGAATAGCTAAATAGGATGGATCAATTGTCTCGTGACTTCGGACTAATTAGAAAAAAATGTTCTAGCTTTCTAAAGTAGCTTAGAGAATCACAATTAGTATTTGTCTTCTAATCTAGAAGTAATTCTTACAAATGAAACAAAGTTCCCCTCCCCCCCCTAGTAACTTTTAATTATAGGTTTCAGAATCGATCGTGTCTAGTCGTCACGAAAAAGCAATTAACCGAAAGTCAAGAGAACAGAGAAAAGATCTTTCGATCGCAGAGAGAAAAAATCAATTCTTCTTCAAGCTAGCAAACAAAAATCGATCCGAAGAGTAAATATACTCACTGCGAAGCACTTCATGTTGATTATTGGTTGTGGGAGTAGTTCTCGTTGAAACTCTCGAAAGCTCGTTGGAGATCGATTGATGCTTCGGATCGAGTTCCAGTCCGTTTTATAGCTCGATCGATCGTAACCACGAGGGAAGTCTTACTACGTGCATTGACTTTGAATTATTTAGCTCGCGTAATCGTGCATAATCGCCGATCGTCATTGTCACGTTCGACGGAGAGTGCGTTCGCTTCGCGTTAAGAAAGAGGGAGGAGGAGGGGGAGGAGCAGGCGAACGAAGTCATTCTCGCGAGAGTCTGTCGCTGTCGAAGTTAAGCAAGCTGTCCTTGGCCGGCGGCCAAGCAGGGGCGCGCAACATTCTTTCGGGCATCGATCGAGCGCGCGTTCGATCGTTTCGCGACCTTGCCGAGGTCGATCTAGAAACATCCTCGCGAGTTCGTTCCTTCGTACGCGTAGAAAAATGGTACGTGTCGTTTTAAGTTTCTAAAGTTACATGTTTTCTTTGACAGTTACAGTTTTTGAGCTTGGGAATGATCGAAATAAGTAGAATCAGTTTAGTGATAAGTTTTTAAACTTAGTGATACGTTAATCGTTTCGTTTTAATTACCATAACCATTTTTTTACCACTTTTTATCATTTTTTACCATTTTTTACCATTTTTTACCATTTTTTATCGTCCAATTTGAAGTAGAGGTAGAAAATATAATAAAATACTTTTCAGCGTAAATCAAACGTGATTTTATTTTACATAGTTACACAACGAAGGGCCGAACCCATCAGTTAACCCAAATTCGGGAAGCCCATTGTCGAATCAGTGATTAGTATTCCAAACAGTCGCTTCTTGCAAATGACGGATCGTCGAAAACGTTTCCCATCAAGGTCGATAGACGGCAGCTGATTCTAGTAGAAGAGAAGGACGAGCATTAGATTATGCCCTTCGATTCTCTCGAGGTACCTATTGAAATTCCACGCGGTCGTGCGCACGCGTGTTACACTCAGACTCGGTGTATTCGCGATAATTTTCACGATGTCGATTTAGCCATTCCGGCCTTGTACTCAATCGGACCTCATTTTCGGCCAAGCAGAGTCTAAATAGTGTCCCTACGAATCCAGTTCATTCATCGCGTGCATTGAATGAAGGGCATGCGCTACTTCCGTCGTCGTCGTCGTCGTCGTCGTCGTCCTTGTTAATGGCCCTTGGAAAATCTATTTCTCTTGTACTTGGAAAATTCAATTTGAAAAAGCGACACACACACACGTGTTACACTCTCTTGTTTCGTTCGAGGTAGCGATTTTTTTTCCGGAATCGATGGTTTAATTTTATCGAGCGTTTCTCTCTTTCTCTTTCTCTCCCCGACGGACCGCTCTAAATGCTCGCTAAATTTAGATCGAATTCACAAAGTGGCACGACTCGTCTGGATATTCGTTAGCGTCCGATTTCAAAGCACCGTCGTCGATTTCCGGAATCACGACGAACGTCGAGGAGTACGATTTTCTTTCGAACGGAATATATCTCGATCAGATTATTCTCGGGGTAAAGTTAATTAATACGTTACGTGCCGAGCAGATTTTGCATAATCCCATATATTTATCCAATATTGTATACGATTATTTTCGGAATTAAAATACGAAGAATTATCACATTTTTTTATATTAAATCTTCTAATTTTTATAATCGATAACTACATTCTCGTAAATGTCAAGGAATAAAATTTATAAACAGCAAAATCTAGTGTCGATCACCGGTGACCGCCATGTTACTCAACGTGTTAACTATCTCTTTATTTCATACATATTCATACATTTTATACATAGGGTTTACATTGAAAATGGCATGGATCTTTCGCGCGAGGATTCGACGTCGTAAATACCGATGTCGCGCGTGGAATATTTTTAACAGCTTTTATTTTCATTAACGACGCGCTCGCGCCGTTAATCGCGCTTCATTTGTTCTCGTTTCAGTTCGGGCGTAAAATGGAAAACGCGATGGCGTTCCATTTTTTCCAACGAGACAGGATGTTTTCTTCTCTCTCTTTTTTTTAATTTCGCTTTTCTTTCTTGGTTACATTCTCCCGTGCGGAATGTCGTGATGGCGAACGAACGATGAAAAAAAAAAGCGATCCACCGAGCGCATTACGACGAAGTAAATTGTGCGCCCGTCGCGGTTTTCTTAGAAATACGACGATAAAACGTGCCGCCTAACGACATTTTGATATTATGTAAAATTCATAATGTAACCCGCTGTGTGTCAGCCTGAGTTTACCTTCTTTTCATTTCTCTCTCTCTCTCTCTCTCTCTCTCTCTCTCTCTCTCTCTATCTCTTTTTCTCTCGTATAACAGAGTTATAAATCATAGGGAAAAAAGATAAAATGAATCCTCCCGGCTTAGATTTCGTCGAGTGGCTCGATCGTTTGGCTCTCATAATATTGTACTTACGTCATTTTAAGAGAAGGTGCTGACATTAATATCGCGCACTGTGTTCCAAACCCTCGCTGCGTAAGAGACGAGCAGGGAAAATGCGGCAGGAAAATATCGTCGAAATGAAAACGTTGATTACCCTCTCGTTATCATTAGGGCCGAGCTCGCGCGCGCGCACGCGGGTGCGCTCTTTTCCGAGGAGACGCCCTAATGAGGGCGCTTGAAATTACCGGAGGATATTATAGCGGGAGGTAGAAGACCTTCAAAAGGCCACGGGAATTCGGCATTTTCAAGCAATTCCAACGGAGCGGAGACTCACCGTGAAATCTCTGCCCAGCATTTTTCTCGAAAAATAAAAAAAAGGAATTCTCGCGTTCAAACAAGCGGAATGCTTCGTTTGCGAGACAGCAAAGGGTCTTCGTCGATATCGGAAAGTACGAATTAATTCCTACGGCCAAATTGAATCGCCCCCTCGGAAAATAATTGGTATAATAATTAAATAAAGAAAAAAGAGACAGTAAATTGTAATTGTTCTGACAAATTTCATTTAGATTTAGCTTTAATGAAATTCAATAATGGAAATATATTCATTGAAATGGTTTCCATTTGATAGATAAGGTGGAGAACAGTGAAGTTCAGGCATATAAAACGGAGACCTCATGAAAAATGAATCCCGTCAGAAATTTCCTATATTAGAGGCATCTGAGAAATCACGTAAGAAACGACGTAGGAATTCTTTCGTCTCTTTCTTTTTCCGTCTCTCTCTTTTTCGTCTCGACCTTTTAAAGCGTTGAAAGCGGCGCGTAGCACCCTCTCGTTCATTCAAAATGAAGGCAAAAAGACGGTGAAGCAGGAGCCTTCTACTTTCTACCTCTCTCTCTCTCTCTCTCTCTCTCTCTCTCTCTCTCTTTCTTTTCCTTTTTCTCTCTTTCGAGTCGAGAGCGAGACACTTGAGAAATATCCGCGACGCTGCGAGACGCGAAGTCCGTGCTATTTATCAGAGAAAACTCCGTTCCTCCCTCTCTTTCTCTTTCATCTCCCCTCTCTCTCTCTTTCTCTTTAACCTACCCGACTATCGTCAGAATAGCCCGGTGTTTTTCATATAAACGCTGATTGAGCCGCATTTTTATCCCCGTCACACTCCGTATTCGCCTCCTCTTTTGCTCGTCTACTACCTTCACCCTCGAACGATCGTTCATAGCCGGAGGAAGCGAGCCCCCGGTCTCGAAATTTCGTTTACCTTCTCTCTTTCTCAAATTCTCGGGGAAAAATCCCCGGAAGAGTGGTCGGAATAATTTTCGCGGAAAGAAGGGAAAAAAGTTCATCGCGTTCTGTGCTTTTGAATAAACCGGGATTACTTGTAATTTACATCGAAGTTTTTCGATGTAACAAAGAAATTGACATTTTCGGAAATTTGTTTAGTTTTATATTACGAACGCGTTATCTCATGTATTTCTCTCTTTCTTTCTCTCTTTTCGTTTAGTCGTTGTCGCGAGCAGATGGTTGAAAGTATCGGCAAATTGTTACTTCCCTCCCCCCTCCCTCCACTCCCACCCTACCCCACCCCCTGTTTAGTTATTTTCACAACGAGACAAATGGAGGAGATGCGTCGTCGTCGAGAATGGAAGACGGAGAAAAGCGGTCGATAACTCGTAAAGGAAATACATCGATCACGTTCCTTGCCGTTTCTTTCTTTCTTTCCCGTTTTTCTTCCTTGCTCCCTTTTTCTCGATGTTCTCTCGAGACCTTCGTGATTGGCTATTCAAAGGTCTTCCTACCGTGAACCCGAAGATAAGAAGATGGATCTGAAAATAAATGCAAACCTTTGTCGTTAGGCTTCTGCATTGAGCCTGGATTGGAAATTATTCGAGAAACGATATTATTTGTTTTGTTTATTTGTTTTTTCGTAAGTACGATACAAGAGGTACGATTCTCGGGATAGTTACTTTCGAATTCCAGTAGCGTATACAACTCGTGCCTAGTAGGCAGTTAGTCTTGTGTTGTACGAGAAAGAGGATGACACGTGCGTGAATGTCCTCGACGCATCTACGTGCGTTTCGAAGTGAGAGGCACTCGATCACATCAGAGGTGCTCACTACAGAGGCCCAACATCCAGATTGAACATTTCACTCGTGCAATTACATTAGATCGTATAATATGAAATGTTGGATTTTTTAGGAATCGCAAAGTGATTAGTCGTTTGTACAAAATTATAAAACTTATGTTTTTTCGTGTTTCATTTTTTTTGTTGAAAACGTGTTGGCAGAAATGCATACAAATCAGTAGTGCGTATGTTGATTAATGAAATATTTGTTTGAATTAAAAAAACAATGTTTCTTTGAATAATCTGACATGTCATTTTACACGACCTAATATTATACATCGTGAATTTGGTTAGTCAATGTAATTTTATCGACACCAGTCTTTATTGATATAATTTCTTTTAATGAAATAAACACATTAACGGGTACAGGTTATTTTAAACACTGTACATAAAAATTATTATCGATCAGACGTGTATCTGTTATTTGAAGAAATGTTGCAAAAAACGTCGAGCTTCGCGAGTGAAAATTTTCAAGTTTCCTTTTTTTTTCCTACGATAAAGCAGGAATTATCGAGAGCACTCCACGATATTACGCTTCATTCGGCAGAGCCCTTTCCTCGTACCTTTTGTTCTCAACCACACTACTCTTTCTCGGTTATTGTTCCCCGCGTTCGATGACTCGGCGGTAGTGTCGTTGCGTGCTCACCGAAGTTTCCTCTACCTATCCCGTTTCTCTCTCACTCGAGAGAGTTTCGAGTCTCGAGAAAGTCGAAGTCGAGACGCGTCGTGACAAACGACGGACATCAAGCGTTCCAAGCGGCAGGCCGTGGCCGTGCCCGTTGTTAACGATAAATCGCGACACTGGTAATTAATATCGCGCCTTTCGGCTGTGCCGCGCACACGAGCGAACGAGAGAGATACAGAAAGAGAGAGAGAGAGAGAGAGAGAGAGAGAGAGAGAGATGATTATAAATAGCGACAGTCGTGGTGGAAGGACAGTGAGATAGAAAGAGACGAAGAGAGAAAACGGAAGGCGATATTCATTATGCACGTAACAATGTTGGAGGAAGGTAAATAAACTTTACGGGGACGAGTAAAACGCAGCTAATTACGATTAAAGCTTTTAGCGCTTCAATTATCACCGGCACGATAATAATAACAATAATAACAGTAGTAGTAATAATAATAATAATTTCAGAATATCACTCGCTACATTTCGTACACGGAACGTCCATTAAAATTGCTTTGATATTTTGTAGATTAAGACCCCTTTTTATGGAATAAATTTAAAAAATCCGTTCGCCCATGAAATATCGATATAAGCCTCTCGAGGCATCGAGGATGAAGTTTTAAAACTCCGAGGATCGACTTATGGCATACGAGCCTGCTCGATAGCACGTGATATTTGATTTCCGTCGTGTTTGCTAGCAAGGATCCGCAATCGGGTGGCGATCGTGCCGAAATATTGGCGGAATATCTGGGGATATTCGTTTCTCGCCTCGATTCCATTCCGTAACGAGATTCTCGAAGAAATTCGAGGCAAGGTAACATCGTTTTTATCGTGTATATTATATTAAATGTATAGGTGGACTAAAACGTTAAGCTTTTTCGGAGGTAAGAAGAAAATATTCATTTCTACGTCGTCGTTTCATTAATTTTAGAATCTTTTCTTGTCCGCTACGTTATACAAGAAAATCCAGAGACGAGCTACGGAGAACCATAAGTAAAGATTCATAATAACGAAGGCTTAGCGTCTCTCCCTTTGAGTTCCTCCCTTCAAGAGGAAGAAGAGAGGGCTCCGAAAACAGAAAATCGATATGTAGCGAGAGACGAGCGCGAACTTCCCTTCGTTTCCAAGATTTTACGGTGTCTAACGTAGAAAGGCAAAATATTCGTTTAAAATGAATCAGAAAA
>JAIFRP010000042.1:1198587-1216368 GCA_032403825.1 Odynerus spinipes | reverse complement strand
GATAAGAACAAACTTTCCACTTTTCCGTGTGATGCAAATGGGTTAATAGTCTTACAAAAAGCTAGTTCGTAACTTGTATATACATGTAGTACATTCGTCGATGTAATTACAGTTGTAAATATTAACCCAATGTCGTTGAAATGGCCGTCGGCTACGTGGACGCGAATAAATGACGATCGGACCTATCTCGACTCCACATTTTTAACTCGGAATCGTCTCTAAACTCTAAACAGCGTTCATATATCCTCCCGGAATACATTAGCTTAGAAAATTACGACGTATTCTCGCGGTACAATGAGGATACTATTTTCGCGGAGCGAATGCGTTGGGTTAGAGTGTCGCCGTGAATATTCGAGGTCGATTCATACTTCAACTTTATTACCATCTCAACGACGTGGCGAGCGTGTTAAGCATCGGTTCTCTGAAAATAATTTAATTCAAGCGTGGCTTATAGAGCGACGCGCATCGTGCCGTGCGTATGCATTTATTTGCACTCGTAAAGCTGGTGGTAGGACGATGAAACGTGCGCGCAAGCACACGCGCGGCTCCTATGTTTTGGCGACGTCGTTTTCCTTCTTCTCGTCGACGTCGTCGTCGTCGTCGTCGTCGTCGTCGTCGTCGTCGTCGTCGTCGTCGTCGTCGTCGTTGTCGTTGTCGTTGTCGTAGACGATGCTGGAGAGAAGAAAGACGACGAAGGTCGAGACAAGAATTTAATTTACGTCCTGACGCTTACACGCATACTGTAGGTACTCTCGCGTTTTACTCGACACGCGTGTCTCTCCTATTCCTCTCTCCCTCCCCCTCTCTCTTTTCTTACACCTTTCTCTCTCTCCCTCTCGCTCTCTCGCGTTTCTCTTCTGCCTCTCTCTCTCTCTCTCTCTCTCTCAGCTGGACATTTCCTTCCTAACCACGATTGATTTACCTTTTCGAAGTCGCCATCATCTCGATCAATTATCATAACTTCAGATTCGCAATAAAAGGGAACGAGCAAATGTTGGAACTTGGTTCGAGAAATGCTGATAAACGAGCGTTCGTAAATAAGCGGATTTTCTCGATTATACCAGCGACACAGGAAATATTTTCTTCGTTCGGAAGGGAAACAAATATGTTGATGATAAAATGTCTGTGCCAATTGCGGGGATTTTTTCTTTATACAGTTATTTCCATTGTCTTCGAAGATAACAAATTCTTTTTTTTTCCTGCACGTTCAACATCCTGTATATTCTAATGTCGCGTCACTTTGTAAATTATCTTTTGTTAACATCCTCGACAGGCTCGTAAATTGGCAGATCCGTTCCAGTCCGTGGAAGCTCCGAAACTTCCTGCGAGCGAGCGCTTATCTTGAGATAAACATTCGCGACGCAGCGCTTTTTAATGCTCGTTATTCCTCGCAACTTCTCTCTCTCTCTCTCTCTCTCTCTCTCTCTCTCTCTCTCTCTTACTCTCTTGTTCTCTCTGTTTTGCTCGGTCGATGCACCGAGAAAAAAGGCTCGCAGCTGAATCCGCAAGAAAGATGTGTCGTAGGCGCGACGAACGTTACTAATCTGTAAACAATGCGACCTTTTGTCGGGAAAACAATCGCGGTATGCACGAACGAAAGATAGAGAAAGAAAAAAGAGAAAGAAAGAAAGAAAGAAAGAGAGAGTGAGAAAAAGAGAAAGCGTCGGACGCGCAGGTACCTACGTGTGAAAAAAAAAGTATTCGATGTCAATAATCGATTTTTCGAACGGCACGTCGACTTCGATGTCGACATAATTAAAACAACGGAAAATTGCTCGAAAGTTTACCGAGCCTTGAATGTCGTGTATAATTACAGATTTCATACCGAATGTTGAATATCTAATTAATCGCAAAAAATATGCACGCGAGTGATCGTGTCTCGGCAGACTGTACGACTTGGTAAACACACAGTGAAATACATTGTTTACTCGAGGAGTCGTTCAGTCTCGAAGTAACCTTCGTGTAGTTCACTTCGATCCCCACCTTGGTACCCATTAATTTCTTGAGAAACTGTAATACGTTCCATTGTCCGGTCTCGTTAGAACCGATATCAGATTTATCGTCCAACTATCTACTTCTATCGTCCATATCGCTTAACAAACTCGCCATGGGAATTACCAAGAGAATCGAGGAGAAATTAGTGGTTGTCGGCTAACAAGAAGGATCGATACACTGGCCAACGGAAGCAGGTATTGTACTGGACCTATATACGCAGACGTATTTGTCAGGGTGAACAATGGTGGGCTATGTTAAGCGAGAGATCGGAACCATATACATAGAACATGAATTGCGTCGGTACAATAGGGGGTTGAGTATTAAATTTGTTCAATTTTTATTATCGGATATCATTAGATCCCTGAATTGTTATTTAATTTTAATTAAAACCCTGCAATACCATCGCGTTGCTCCGAAATTTCACGAGATATACGAGATTGCGTTAGTGGGGTTTAAAATTGCGAGAAATTTTCGATTTTAGTCGAGATGTCATAGAGGAAGAACGTTTCCACGATGCCTCCGGGCTGGTAAAAAGGAATATATTTTTTTCTCTCCCGAGCAGCTCATAACGACGAGCATCAACCCTAAAGCGTGCGTCAGAAGAGGCTACTTGGTGCGGTTGGCTGTAATAATTTTATGCAAGCGGCAAGAGCATCGACGCGAGAACTCGGCCGACGCTTTTCTCCCTCGAGAACGACCACGAGCGACGTTCTCGTCGTCTACGTCGTCGTCGTCTACGTCGTCGTCGTCGTCGTCGTAGGGCCACCCTTCGCCACCCACCCTTAAACCCCCTCGACTCGGGCGCGCTTCGTCGCCTGGAAAATTTGAGATTCGTATTCCGCTTTGCCGGATCGCCGACGAGCAAAACTATGCTGTTATCTTCTTCGCTAAATTCTGAGTTATTTCATTTTCTCAAGCCCTTTAAAAATTTTATTCGATCCCTATTATTCGATTCCAACGATTATTTATTCTAATAATTAACCCTTTGATCACGTCCCTTGCTCCGATCGAATAATTCGTAATTTCAAATCGAAAACTGTCAAGCGTTCCCCAAGTTGAGCTTAATCTTTCATAAGCGCGTTGTAATATAAACGAAGACCCGTCTCATCGGAGGTGAGCGTACGCTAGAAGGTAAAGGTCTGCTTAATACCTTGGATTATTATCAAAGGTATCGAAGGGAGGTGGTAGCGATGTAAGGTAGGACTTCGGTATTAGCAAGCGAGGTATATTTCGCAGGGTATACGACTGTCATATCCTCCCTAGAGACGCAACGAAGTGTTTTGACGTGTCGTTGTCAAAAGGGACTAAAGGACGAGCAGACGCTGCCGACGACGACGACGACGACGACGGTGAAACTAAGCTAGGGTTAGGCTGCGGTTAAAGCTACGCGTTGCGTATTTCTCTTCACGCAGATTAGTCGACACAAATCTCGGGTACCCAGGGGTATTACCCTGCTTGAAGTACGTTTCTCTACTCGCCTACAGTGGTTCTCAAACCTGCCTTTCTTAAGCCTGCTAAATGCGATGGGGTGGGTTAAAAAAAATTGTTTTTTTTGTGTGAATTTGCTTTTTTTTTAATCGTAATTGTAGTTTTAACGAAGTTCTCTTCTTTTTTCTGTTACAGCTACCACGGGCACAGTAGAAGCACGGATAGCCACTCCGGTCAGTAAGCAAAAATAAAATTTATCAAAATCTATAACCCAAACGTTGAAATCACCGTTGTTTCTATTGACTCTCAAACATAAAAGAATATCGCTGTTTTCTTATCGTCTGCGTCGTGTGCGAACAAAAAAAAGGCGTCGAGAAGACGGACTCGTATTTTTCTCGAGTAAACACATATCTTACGTCTTAAGTGGACTTTATACGCTCACGCACGAAAAAAGATGACGAAGAAGGGAGAAAAGAAAGAGAGAGAGAGAGAAGCGGAACGCTATAATCGATTTATGATCGTTGAGCCTTCGAGAATCGCACGACGCGACATCGAGCTTGCACTTTTCTTTAAGCGGAGTCTAAGCTCGAGAGGCTCGTCCCGTTCTTATCGCTTGGGCCGGGACAATGCTCCGTATATTCTCGATCGTGTCGATAAATCTTTATCACGGCGGCACGATCTTTCTACGTTATTTCAAACGAACTAGTATAAAAAAAGATCGCCGGAAAATCAAGTTTTTTAGTTTTGTTAACCGTTGATTATTTTGGGGTAATTTCAACATTTTTAAAATTTTGATGCCGATTAAACATTTTAATGTCCATTTGTAATTTTTATACCAGTTTTATTTAATGTGTATACGTTTGTGTACGACATTTAGATTTCCGTCCAGGGATGAAGCATTTAAGTAGTAACCACCAATATTAGTCAGACATAACCCTCTCTCCAAATAATACGACTCAAACCAAGTCTTCGTGCCTCGTACGTTCCAAAGCGCAAAACTGGGATCTCAATCCTAATTATAACCCTCCCGTTTACCGTGAGAGTTCTATAGAAAGTGTAAAAGAGAAAGCTCTCTCTCTCTCTCTCTCTCTCTCTCTCTCTCTCTCTTTCTCCCTTGGACCTCGTAATTTCGTCTTAAGTTTTCGTCAAGGCAGGCCTCTCACAAATTAGGAACCGGATCCTTTACTAAAGACGCCTTTTGCTCGAAAAGTTAGAACGTGCCGATGAGACGTGGGGTTAGAAGACACGTCGAGTGAGAAACTGCCTTTGCTCTGTCCTTCTCTCTCTTTCTGTCGCAAGGGAGTCGTTGTCAAGCGATTTCTTTGACCGCAATCGTACTCGCGGAAATCTTAATGACCACGACGTGGAAAGGACATCACACGTCGCTAAAGCAAGATAGGAGGATGGTAAAATAAAAAGAGTGAAAGTGAGAGCGAGCGACAGAGAAATAGAAAGAGAAAGAGAGAGAGAGAGAGGGAAGATGCTGGACACGCGATATCCCGTATATCGTCGAGGAGCACATTATCCACGCGCGCTACCTAACGTTAATACCTCGATAATTCATTCTAAATCCAGCGGATGAAGTGGCCAGTCTCGTCGAGCCGGCCCGTAAAGCATTCTGAGAAACGAGCCGATGCAGCACGACGGCACGGTCACTTTGATGCGAGTGCCTCGTTGCAGCTCGTGCGCGAGAAAACATTTCCCTATATCCGTCCCCCTTATCTATCACGGTATACTTTTTCGCGCATTCTGAAATCGGATTAAACGGCATCGTAAAATTATTGTCCTCGGATCTATACTTGTGGTCCATACTTTTTCAGTCTACCCGATTCCCCCGTTCGCGACGCCAACGAATAGGTTGGAAATAGTGTAACTAGTAGTCTTTGTTCCAAAGTACCTTTCCTACTTGACTTTTTCGCTCCTTACTCGAATCCACGCTCGAGAGGAGGTCTCTTCGCGGTGCAGCGAACACGCGTACGACGCGCGTGCCACGCGTCGTTGCTTTCCCGGTTTCTACGCTAACTACCTCCTTGTTTGTTTGCCCGTCCCGTTTGTTTTATTCCCTTGCACACCCTACACCCATGCATTCATCCTGGAGACACTCAAAAAAAAAAAAAAAAACAAAAAGCTCAATGCCCTCTTTGTTCTATCCCGACGAAATTGTTACTAATAACGGCGAGCCTGATTTTTAAATAACCTCCATTCCACGGTCGGCTCGCAGTGCAGGAATATTTACTAGATCCATCGCGCATGCCAACTCTGAATTAATTTCACCATTTGGGAGGCTGCAATTTCGTGAATTTCCAGAAATTAAGATCTCGTGAAATTACGAGCGAAATTGCCCGAAACCCGATCCTTGTACCTATTTTTCACGAAATTGCAGTTTCTCATTCTAGTTTCACGAAACGAACCACTTGAGACCGACTTCTTCGATGCGCGATCATCCGTATACTCTATACGTTCTATCGTATGTGCTTCGCAAGCTCTCGGAACGAGCAATTGTTCGATAACAACCGTAAGGGCTATTATTGACCGATCGAGAGTCCACGTCCGTCGTCGTCGTTCTCCTCCTTCAAGACGAATTCTCCAGTTTGCCGCAAGACGCCGGGAACTTTTTCACAGACGACTTTGGCTACGCCGCAAGCTAGATTTATGTAGCGAAACGGTTTGCGCAACACGCTCGAACACGGTACTAAGTGTATCCTCTTCTCGAGCGGAGCGTAAACTCCAAGCGAAATTAGCTTCCTCTATTCTTTTTGTAATTCTCTACTAACTTCCCCCTCCACCCACCCATCCACCGGCGTCTCTTACTCTCTCTTTCTCTCTCTTCATCACTGTCACACCCCTTATCCACCTACAACGAGCTTCTCTATTTTAGAAAACAAATGGATGCTCGCTAACTCCAAAAAAGAAGACGCGGACTCTCTTCCACTCTCATTACGCTTTCAGCCGCGCGAGGATGTTGTTTGTACGGGAGTATAATTAATCACAGCGCGCTGGTCAAATAATCTGACCGTTGTTAGATAAAAAAAATGGAAGCTGGTGGGCAAGAGTACGTATGAAAGTTTGCCAGAGCAAACGCCGACAGATTTCACTGACAATTTGCTCCCGAATTTATAGTAAATTTTCTTTTTTCTTTTTTCTTTCTAAATTCCACCTTCAAAACTTTCCGTTTCGTTTCTAGATCCGAAGGAACGTATCGCATCGCGGGATGCCTCGCTCGTCGTTGTTGAACGTATTTATCTGGGTCTAGAAATTCACGAGCACTATGCTAGGAACGCGCCCGAACGCTTATCGTAACTCTCCGCAGGAATGCGAGTACTCGTTTCCGCGTAAACTCTCTTTGTGCCACACCGGGCCGTCCATCTTTCGCGGTGTGCCAAAACTTGGAGAAGATTCTTGCCCGCGAGTCAAGAAGAATTTCTTTCGTGATAATCTTAAGATCTTGATTTTCTATAACGACATTCCAGGATCCTAGCTCCGTGACACGCTTACCTTTAGCATCTTCTAACCGACATGGATCCCATCTGAATACTCAACGAACATGTTCACCTTCCCATAAATCTTGTTGACCTGTCAATGTTCATGTTCACGACATGAACCAGTCCATGTTCACATTCGTATCACAAAGCCTGTCCATGTTCATGTTCATGTCACGAACATGTCCCTGTTTATATGACACTCATCGGATAGGATACGTTCATCAAGCTCGCGGGACGTTCGTTCGAGAAGAATGTCGGACAAACGAGCCCGATTACTTCTTACTATTCTTGGCCGCGGTTCATCGAGTCGGAGAATCGCTTCCTACGATCTCGCGCCTAAATCCGTTTTATCTGGTGAAAATCGCTTCGCTAAAGTAGGCCAACGCGGTCGATCACGGGGCCGCAGGATGCAGGTGCGGAGACTTTCGCTGTCGGTGAGCCGATAAACCTTCGGTGCCCTCGTAGATTTTTCTTTGGCAAGCCTCGCGAACGTGGCGCGAACTTTCTGAGAAACGTGGGTAGTTTTACCTTTCGCAAAGAATCGTCGAGACTACGGAAAAAGTGGATCGCGTTCCAATTTTGATCTCTCAGCCAGGCACCAGGTATCGAGCGTCGGAAAACTCGTTGGCAATTTTCAATGGGAACGTTAAGCTCTCGGTAAAGATGAATTATTTGACGAGGCTTAAATAGATTGAACCGAGAACGCAACGTGTGGTCCTGTTTAGATGGCAGAGTCTCGTTTAAAGGAAAGTTGTCGCTCTTTGGCGATTTGTGCGCCCGTAACCATCTCGCACGTATTAAAGGAACCGCCGCTAACTGGGAGCACAAAGCAAAGCACGCGCTCAATTTTCCTGTCTGATTTTCGACTCGACCGAGGCCATCGTTATCTTTCGTTCTCCCAGGCAGCAACGACATCACGGACGGAAATGAAGATCGACGAGCTCGCGTCACGCTTTGACGTTCAACCGCTGCAATTACCAGCGTTTCTCGCGAGAAGCCGTTTTTCTTTCGTGAAGCAGCTTCTTCCATGTTTTCGTATCTTCCAACGGCGACGTATCGTCTTTAGCACACGGGGACCCCAGTGACGTAAAATTTATTCGTGGATATAAAAAATGTAGTAATCGTCTGAAGATATCACTTGTCACGAGTACCGCAGCAATGGCCACGAGAACTAATCTCGATCGTAACGTTCTCGTCGAGCTGAAAACCTGGGGAGTGAAGAATAAAAGTCGATAGAGTCATTGTAGAAGTCCGAGGAGTATCCTATGGTCGCTAAAGTAGACAGGTTAGCGCGTCCGATGTGTGGAGGCTCACGGACAAGCACGACATCGATACAAAGACAAAGTTATAGTCACGATGAAGATAGGAGATGAGTGCGAGAGTCCCATCATCTCGTGACGACTCCCTCGAGAGCGATTCTACCGTACCAACACCACTACTGTCCTTTCCGTATCGCTACTGGCTGCACTGATATATTCGATCCCAGTGGTTCTCATATCGGACTTGGGAAAGTATCCTGCTGGATGACCCAAAAGTAATTTATCCTGTTTTTATCTTTCTTTCCGATCTTTCCCACTCGTATCCAACGTCTTTACTTCATCGAAGCTTCGTAAATCTTTCGCGTGTATTTGGACTCCATCGCTGGATCGGTCAACTCGATTCCCGACTTGTTATTAGTTTACACCTGCCACCGGAAGTTTAGCTTAGTTAGTGCAGGAAATGAAGTTAAAAGTGATAAACTGATATTGACGGTAAGCTGACAACTCGATAAAACGAAACTTCGGTCCGATGGGTTGTTGGCACGCGGCACGATGCTGATCAAAACTTAGGCTTTCTAAACTCGATCTTTATTGGATCCTGAGGTGCATTAATCCACAGCTATGAAGGAAGTATAAATAAAATCCATAAACCGAGCTAGTGATAGAAACGAGCGACGTGATTTCCAAAATTCTGGAAACGAGGAAAAATTTATGAGAGCGTTGGAAAAAGCAGGTGCAAGTTTGAAGTACGAAGCGAAGGTGTTGGGGTGGGGGAGGGAGCACCGGGGAAAATTGATTTTCGCGGAGGAGGAAAAGAGGAAGCTCTCGGCTCTTTTCGAGAGTAGCTGCCAAGCGGTATGCGAATTCCGCATTCGTCGCAGTGTCGGCAGCTGCAGTTGGAACGAGCGATCGGTCAGGCCAGCTGTATCCGGGTCGCGAGACAAACACTAAAACCTTCTCTATTCGTTTTTTTATCGTTTTTTTGTTTGTTGTAGATCGAATAATCCTTAATTGTCCTTTTTTATCTCGTCACCTATTTGTGTTTCTCTTTTTCAAAATCAGTTTACGATTGACTACTAACAGATGTTTCACGTGTCTGTATTTTTTATCTAATAATTAATCTAATCATCGTCTAACGTAATCATTAATTGATTCGAGCGAACATTTACTTTGGTTCATTTACTTTCTTGAATAAATACGTTTTATTTGTTGTAGAGTAGGTATACGAGAGAAATATCAAGCGTTTCTAATCCTTCAGATCCGAGCATAGAGGAATAGAAAAGTGCCAATTCTAGTTGGCACCAGTCACCCTTCTCAAAAATTATCTTTAAATATCGGACAGTTTACTTATTACGCGCGAAATTCGACGAGACCGTGAATTAATTGCGAAAGATGAATATACCAAGGGGGGAGTACTGGGATTAGATAAATTTCTAAATATATCTAACGAAGCTGGCTAGCGGACGAGGAGATACGGATTAAATCTCGATGGAGGGAGGGTTAGCGTCGAGGTCTAGGAAAGATTCGTTTCAGGAATATATTCCCTTTCGAAGCGGGAGCCAGCCAAAGTCGCAAAGTCGCTGAATTATGCGATTCCTGGTTGGGGAAAAAATTCGCTTCCTTCGGAAAAAGCGTACGCATGAATCTTGTCGGCTTATACCCGCCCTCTTCCTCGAACATAATCATAGATTTGTCGCGGTCGCGCTATGCAAATGGTATAATAACTTTTGCTATTTAAATAACGTAAAATGCGTGACAAAATTTTACCAAGTACATTTCTTTTCTCGTCATTTGTATTCCATATCGGAAATCATTTTTCGAAAGTATCCCGTGAAATATTCATGATAACAAAAGAAAAAAGAAATCCCATCCATTTCTCCTACGAACGACGTAACTCGTAGCTATCTCTATCTCTCGGGAAGTATCGAATTTCGATATTCGGTGACGTCGACCGACGTTGGTTTTGCAGATGCATTAAAAGCGAGCAGGTGGTTCTAACAACGTCAGCCTGCAGCCCCTACACCCCCTACTCTAGCCTACCAACCTCCCTCCGCTTGTACCACCCATTCTCTCCCCTGACTCTCTCAACCACCCTCTTTTACATCCTGGCCAACTCTCTCCATCGTTTGGCCCGACCTCACTCGTGCCTTCGCGTACTTTCTACGAATATCGCTTACGCGCAACACTCTGGAAAACTTGGCGAGTATCGGCTTTTGATTATAGACGGCAAGAAGAAGAGGAAGAAGAAGCAGAGTGTTGAGGGGTGAAGGGTGCAACGGCGGATGGCTACCCACCACACTGTGTGTTACTACTGCTCGTTAGGTTAGCCCAATGTTGTTACAATTTAGGAAAGAGAGTGAGAGAGAGAGATGGTTTTGGGTTGAGAGGGAGTGGGAAAAGAGGTGAAGGAAAACAACAGCCCTTCTCGGGGGGTTTCACCCAAACCATCAGCCCCGTTTGGCACGTTCCCTTCGACCCTGCCGTGTCTATCGAAAGAATTTGCATTTAAAATTATATAGGGGCCGCCGTCCGAGTGAACTTTAACAACCTTAGGTAGGTATCCTAGCTCACCTTCTCCTGGTGACGTTTTCATGTAATTTTAACAACAGTTAAAGCGGGAGAGAGAGAGAGAGAGACTGAGCTTGATATACTTTTTAAGAAGTCGAACGAGAAGACCGTTTAGGGGGTATGTTTTCCTTGAATTATTTATCGACTTCACACAGTGGATAATTGTGCGTCAAAGTGGCCGAAAATAACTTTACAAAATAGCTTAACAACATTTTCTTACTAACCACGCTATGCTTTTTTATTATTATTATCGCTACTACGAATTTTCTATAGCCTCACGTGTTCCCTAGACACTTGGAATAATTTATGCCGCTCCATCCAATAATCTCCTAGAATATTTCCGCGTTCCTCGTCGCTGTTTTCCCTAGGAATCGTTAAAGGAATCTCAAGCTGGATTTGCATTCTCCCTAAATCATCGCCGATTCCGTCTCGCCATTTGCATAGTCGAGCCTCTCAAGATATTCCTACTCGTCGATACTCGTCGAATAACTTTCCAAGCGTGATCCTTGTCTCTACCGGGATTGGATAGCGCTGGTCGTTCGTTAGATGTGGAAAACGATCTGTTATACCATGTTACTTATTGATCATTAAAAGGTAATAATAATTTTATCAAGAGTACAGAAGCATAGAAATTAATTAGAATCTTTATTCACTCTCTCGCCTAAATCCAATGGAGAAGTAACTCGATCGAAACGGGTCTCCCATCGAGACGAAAAAAAGAAGAACAGAAAAAGGAAGAAAAACTAGAACAGGTACAGTGGGCGAGTGCGAAATCAAGCGCATTATTTATTCACTGTGAAAGCAGCGCTCGTTCGCATCGACGCTTTTACTTAATTAACCGGCAGCAGGTGTGGGTAACAGTGGCTGGGTACCTGTCATCTTTTTCCTTTTTCTCTTTCTCTCCCTTTTTCTTCTTCTCTCTCTCTCTCTCTCTCACACACACACACACACACTTTCTCTCTCTATCTATTTATCTCTATCTCTCTATCTCTATCTCTTTTTTCTATTCTCTCGCTTTTCCATTTCAGTGTTTCAGAAGCGAGTTCTCGTTCGAGGGCATGTCTCTTCTCCTCTCCCCCCCCTCCTCCTCCTCCTTCTTCCTTCACTAGCACGTCGTTGCATTTTCCTTCTTTGCCGCTTATAGATCATAACGAGAGGGCGTGTGTCTATGAATGGGACTCCGCGAGTCGTTACGCTTCCGGTACTCCTCTGTGCCTCGGAGTCATTCTAAGAGTTCATGAGAGCAAACGGGAGAGCGTGCACGTATGGACCGCGAAAAGGAGGCAAACACACGAGAGAACATACGAGGCTGGCTTTTTCTTCGCGTGAAAAGAACACGGCTGCCTTGCTTGTCTCTGCTGCTACCTAGCTCGTTCCTCTTACATATTTCCCCGAGTATGCGTGCGCATATACACCTATACGTGAGTTTGTATCGTCGTACATGTGTGAACGATAGGTGGTGGGGTAAAAAGAGGATGCTTTGAGGCATGCAAAGGTAGATGGGTATAGGAGAATAGAGATAAACGCAAGCTCCTCTCGCTAATCGAAAATTCAATGCGTCTTTCCTCGCTCCAGGCGAGAGAGGAGCCACTCTCTTTTTCGCAGCTATCGTTTTCGACGTGGTAAGCGATAAATTCGATGCGCTCGTCGTGCATCTCGTTCGCTTTTTCGAATTTCAAACTTTACGGGAAAACCTACCTCCCACGATTTATCACTCCAATTCGAGACACTGCGTTCACAGTTTCTCACGAGCATCACTTTTAGACAAAAGATACGCTTTCAAAGGACCCGTTTATTTATTATTGTTTAGAATCATCTTTTTGTTATTTCTTTACAATAGAATAAGATAACCACAAAGGAAATTGGGAAAAGAGAATCGTTTGAATAAGCCGGACATCGTGGGACATACCAGAGACGAAATATATCATATCGAGTCGAGTGGTATGGCTCCCTGATAAAAGAAATTTGCATTTTAATGGTCCGTCGAGGCGACCACGCGTACGAGCCGCGGCGGTCTCGAGTATTATCGAGGCCACTTAATAAACACAATCTGCGAGGAGCCTCCGCGCCATTCTCATTTTCCTTCTCTCCCTATTTCCGTTCCGCTCGATATTCCTATCTACCTAGCTAGCTAGCTAGCTACCTATCTTCTGTTAACAACTCCATATAAAAAGTCGTATCTATCGGGCGTTAAGTCCACGGTTACACGGGGAACGGTCGAACGCGTTTCGCGCGATTTTACGATTCCCTGTAATCCCTTTCGAATCGGTCCACGGATTTTCTGGATTTTCTGACGATGTGATAAAAACGGGATCAAAGGGGGTGGTAGAGAGCGAGAGTAAATCGTACAGGGAATATAATGGATCATGTTCCAAGCGAACAAGTCAAAATATTATTTCATCTTCCTTATTCTTTTCTTTCTTCATATTTTTTTAATGCAGCAGTGCATGTCTAAGATGCGTCGTTCGATGACGGTAGACGGTGGTGGGTTCGTGATCATTAAATTTCCGCAGTAATGCCTTTGACGCATGCGGATACTTGAGGGCGCATGGGACATGCGCGTTGCTAACCGTCCACTTTGGCAAATAAAAAATTCGTCGGATGAACGGCTAACGTATGTGGGTCAGTGGGTTGGTCAACAATCCCGAGGCAACAAAGTGTCTTTGCATCGCCAACATTTACCTCGGACATTAGCGTTAAGTATTATAAAAAAATTCGATATCGCGTTGCGATCAAAAAAGATTTTTATTTATACATCCCGAGCGTTTATTTGTGTGTGTGTGTGTGTTTTAAAAATTGTACTCCGACGAAAGTAGTCTTCGTAAAATTATAATATAGACGGACGTGCACGGACGGATAGACGGACGTACGTATAGCAAAGCGTTGAGACGATCGATGCGTCCACTTGGTATCTTCGACAGCTGACAGACAGCGAGCAGCGACAAACGGTGTGCACCGAGCATAAACGTTACCGCTCGTATCGCGAATCCGTCGAGCGCACACACCGTGCATGTAACGTGTAAGCGCTTGTACGTACGATGCATCAAGCTGCAAGCCGTGAAACGTTGCATAAATATCGGCCGGTTCGACTACGACGCGTTTCCGCCTCTTCCTACGAGAGCGAGCGAGAGAGAAAGAGAGAGAGGAGGGGGGAGAAGTTCGAGCTTCCGTAAACAACGAGCCATGCTCGGCTGCATTGATTTAGAGCCCTAACGCGAAATCCACGTACGACGTATTTCTCTACGCTCACGGTCTGCGCGAGTCCCGCTCTCTCTCTCTCTCTCTCTCTCTCTCGTTTTTCAGAGAACTCGGAAAAACGTCGTACGAAGTTACGAGCGCGATATCTCGCCGCTTAAGTTATTTCAACGCGTTTCCTTACCATGCATGGTAAACTTTATAGCGTTTGCTTTATGCTTCGTACATGATTTTATACTATCGCGTACCTTTTACGCTTCATTTTAACATAGTCGAGCATAAGTGCAGGTGTATAGATAGTATAGGGATGTAAATTGGAGAGTGGAGAATTTTGTTGGTAATCAATGCGAAAGAAAACTTGTATACATAATATTTTATAGAGGGACGATACATATTTCATAGAGGGATGTAAATTGTAGGGTGGACAATTTTTCTTTTTTTCTTTTTTTGTTATCAATGCGACACAAGAATATACGTATGTTGTATAGAGACGTAAATTGTAGAGTGGAGAATTTTGTTGGTAACCAATGCGAAAGAAAAACTGTATACATATTTTATAGAGGGACGATACATATTTCATAGAGGGATGTAAATTGTAGGGTGGACAATTTTTCTTTTTTTCTTTTTTTGTTACCAATGCGACACAAGAATATACGTATGTTGTATAGAGACGTAAATTGTAGAGTGTAACATTTATTTTTTTAGTAACCAATGCGACACAAGAATATTACATTGGTTTAGAATGCAGTACACG
The DNA here is from genome assembly GCA_032403825.1 of Odynerus spinipes. Lineage (NCBI taxonomy): Eukaryota > Metazoa > Arthropoda > Insecta > Hymenoptera > Vespidae > Odynerus > Odynerus spinipes. The sequence continues at coordinate 1,201,687 of JAIFRP010000042.1, read as the reverse complement.
ATACAGCATCCGAATACTTAAATAAAAAAGTTCGATATTTTTCAATTCTATAAGGAACGCGTGAAGCATCCTTCGAAGCATCGACAACAGTAGTCACATTGGTAAAGCATCCCCCCGGTGCACAAAAGCACACAAACGAGAGAGCACCCTTCTTCTTCTTCTTCTTCTCCTCGTGCATCCCGCAACACGCACTCCTATCCAACGCCCTCCGATAACAAGGAAACCGCTACCGGTTTGACGACCCTCGAGAAATCCTCCTTCCTTCCTTCCTTCCTTCCTTCCTTCCTTCTTTCCTTCCTTCCTATCTACCATCCTCTCGTATATCGGCTGCGGCTTGCGTTTTCACGAGGTGGGACGTAAAAATGAATATTTTAAGAGCGACACGATGGGCGGCGAGCCTCGAGGGTCTACACCACTCTTTTTTCGTCCTACCCGGTGAATCTCGCCTTCAGGCTCGCGTCCTCCTTTCTTTTACTCAACGACGACGACGACGACGACGACGACGACAAAGAGGACGAGGAGGAGGACGCGTTTACGCGCTTATAATTGTTCGGAAACAAAAGGAACGAACCAACGCAGACTGTCGGCTCCCATGCCCACGGCGAAACAGTTTCCTCGCTATTTTTCTCACCGGCACGAAAATCAGCCTGTTCTGCTTCAAGCCAGGAAATCGATACTCTTTTTCGTCTCGCCGAATTTCTCTCTCTCGTTTTCTAAGGAATGAACGTGACAGTCTTGATCGTCCCTAACTCGTTATTATCTCAATTATGCCTTTTTTTATATAAGTTGGATGAGAACCACTGACAGACAACCCGTTTATATGCATCAAGAGATCTATCTCGATAATCTAAAATACTCGACACCTTTGCACATGATCGCTGAATCTTTTTTCACGTTCGGTATTTAAAAATGAAGATGACATGAGAACCACTGGAGGACAACGCACCTGCGTGTGCATCCGAAAGCACGCGCACCCTCCTTCGGATGCAAAGAGAGCATAGGGAGATACGGAAGGTAGTGGCTACGCTCCTGGCTCGCCAATAGCGAACAAATAAGCAACGAAAGTACAAGGGGGGCGGGAGGGGTATAGGGTGCCTCGTGTCGAAGAGATATCGAAGAGGGATATCGAGTCTTTGTTCGACATTACAAACAAGCCACCCTACCTATTCCCTATCACCTACGGCTATCACCTAGGGGTACATTTGTATCCGCGTTATTTACACAGTGGGATCAGCTGCTGCATCTCTTTCCGTTGATGCGATTCAGCTTGTCTCCCCCATCCCTCTCCGCAAGGCTCTTTTTTCTTTTTTAAAATCCAATTTGCATTTCCCCGTCTCGTCGCCTCGATGGCGCACGTGTAAACACATTTGCTTCGAAACCATCGACATCGGATCTTTTTCCTATGCAATATTTTAATCGTATGGATGTCAATTTTATACACAGTGTTTCTGCTAACTTGATCATTGTGAAAATGTCTATGTTGTCCTCGATGACACGAAGAAATGTCAAACGAAGAAGTTTCTTGATCCGAAGAGACACATTTTGGTGAACATAACATTTTTGTTAAGGCCATTCTTTTCTTAATTTGAACCTCATCGTTGATTTTTTAAACGAACTAATATATTTTCTTATCACGATATTGCAGCTCATAATAAAACGAATTCAAAGAATTTAATAGGATAAAAATACCTACCATTAAAGTATAAAATTACAGGGAGGGTATATAACACATACACTTTCTATGGTTAATAATAATTAAAGATAAAAGTTAAGCAAGACATAATTCAGGAAGTAAAGATGGTATTAAAGATACCACGAGAAGAAAGTGTCGGTCCAGGCAGCATCTTTACGGGCAGCGCGATATTTCCTATGGAACGTGGCGTATAGTTCTCGTAAAGCGTGGCAATAAAATAAAAGACGAAGCGGGAGGCTGTTGCACGGCAAACGAAGCTGTCGGTGTCTTACGAGAGGTGAAGGGTGAGGAAAAAGAAGGGTGGAAACCGTGAAAATCGTGCTCGTGCATGAGTTCTTCGCAAGGGACAAAATAAGGGTGAGAGAGAGAGAGAGAGGGTGGAAGGGAGGGAGGGAGAGTCGTAGGGGGTGGTTGGATAAATCCGAGAATAAATCAGGCTCCGAGGGTGGTTACCACTCTCTCTGTCTCTCTCACTCGTATTACGCGATCACCGTCGCTATTCTTTACGAGAAGGACAGGTCACTCCCTTCGATTCCTCAATTTTATTCTCTTTTTTTTTCCTTATTCGCGTTACCTTCCTTGCATTTATCTTTTTTCCCGTCGGAGATACGAGACGATCCGAGAAAGTATGAACTTTTTATCGCGCGAAATTCAAATTTAAAAGAAGAATATCTGATCGGCGTAGGAAAATTCGAATTTCAAACGAAGCATCTTCCGCACGCGCGATATTCAAATTCCAACGGGGAGAAGCATATTTTTGCAAGAGACTCGCGGTTGTTTTCGCCTCGTTGTTCATAGTTAAACTTTTATAGCGCCGGTTCGGTACTTTCGCGCGTCCCAAATGTATGCAAACGACCGCGCGATATCTCTATGCGCGAAATAAATCTTTTTGTCTTTTTCCTCCTTCCTACCTGTATATCCGTTGTTTTATACACCAACACGCGCGTACGCCGTGCGTTCCTCGTAAATTGGAATCTTTATTTCGGGTATCTTGCCACCTCGGGAATCTTCATTAGGAGAGCATTGTTTTTGCTTGTTAAATAACGCGAGTAACACGAGTGACATGGAAGAACCGTAGTCGGAGAAGATTTAATCGATAAACGATTTCTGCTAAACCGAATCGAGAGATAAGAGGAGTCCTTGTCGCGTGCAGCATCCTTGAAACTTTTCAAGACGAAATCAGTCCATTAACGCGCGCGTTCGTAACTATCGGGTGACTTGAAAAGACTCGAAACTGGGGAAACTATAACGGAGACAATGAACGAATCGAGCGAGGTTAATTGCGTCGAGCACGATCTGAAGCGCGGTAGAGAAACTGATTGGAGAGTTAGTCTGTTCAACGTTTCTCTCGAATGGTTCCCATTTCATCGGCGTTTTTTACTAATTTATTTATTTATTTATTTATTT
>JAIFRP010000042.1:1178073-1193665 GCA_032403825.1 Odynerus spinipes | reverse complement strand
ATTTTTCTCGCAGTCAACGAAGACACCGCGCTGCCCTGTTTCCCTTTTCCCCGGAGACAGGCGCTTCGGCATGACGGGAAAGTTAAAACCCCGAGTTCAAACGAGCGTTAACCCTTCGTACTTCGCAATTTTAGACGTAAAACGGAACCCGGCCTACGGTATACGCATCGTTAAAGAATCATTTAGCTTTTTCCTCGAAGTTTTATCGCGGAACTTTTTTTTTTAATACGACGTTACTTCCTCTTAATTACTTTCACCCGGGATGCAATAAATTGGGGGATGCTTAGACTCTAAAAACTTGTGAGTGACAATAATTTTTTTTCATTCACATGTTTCTTGCAATCAATTTACACGATTTAGTCTGATAAAAAGTATATTTTGTTGACAATGACGATTTCTCGTCAGGTTGATTATCAAAATGTACAAGGATAATCGTACGAACGTTCGTACTTTGTATCGGTTCGTTTAAAACGTTCGATATTTCAGAGATATCGCGGCCGAAGGTGATATCATCTCGTTAGAGCCGTTAGCCCGTCACTCGGCGCCAAAACAGTGGTTTCGAATTACTCGTACTCTCTGCCAAGAAACGATCCGTTAAATCATCGGCTGACTTATCTTACCGCGTGAACGCCACCGTCCAGCTCATTAGACGTCGTCGATTAACTTCCAAGACACCTTCATTTTTTTTTCAGGTGAAGCCAAAAATTGGTTTAAACTTGTACACGTACAAGAATAAGTAGAATCATTCGTTACCGATACGTTGCGTGTTTCCGGTCACGTGACAACACGCCGACTGTCATCCATGCGATAATTTATCAACGACGGATCTTTTTTGTTTCTTTTTCTCTTTTTTTGGACAAACGTAAAGCGAGAGACTCGACGTCTCGCACGAAAGGCTTAACTATTCGTTGATCGTTCTAAAAGCGCTATTTTAACTCTCCTCTCGTTGCAACCGATGCCAGAGAATCGACGCGTCAAAAAGTTTTGCGATGTCAAATAAGATCCGGCAACTTAACGCTCGCTTAACTCGGTTACATCCAGCCGAGTCATTTCGAAACTTCCTTCTCTCTCTCTCCCCCCCCTCCCCCCTTACATCGAAGGTTTTCACGTACACTCACGTTTTACGGGTTAACGAATTTCGAGAATGGAGGGTAGGAACGACTCCCTTGGCGAGTCGAAGGAAAATCGAAGGACTCGAGAACGCGGTGGGGGGTTTAAAGAGAATAGGAAAGAGAAAAAGAGAAAGAGAGACTGAAAATTTATCGCGAGGAACTTTTTATTCGTGAGACCCCATTGGGGAGAGCCCGATCGAGAAAGGACAAGCCCTTTTCCTTCGATTACCGTGCGCAGCCGGTCACCACCAAATTATCCAACTTTTCAGCTCGTTCCAGGCTTAATGACTTTCTCCTTTCTCCTTCGACTTAGAGTCCGCTGTTTCTCCCGTTCTCATTCAACCGACAGGAATGGCTAATATAATTTGTTAAGATAACAAATAAAAATACAATACGAAATTAATTAGAATATTTCAAGTAGTTTATTTTGTTTTCAATATTAAGATGAACACTTGTTAGGGAAAAAGTCGAGGAAATAAAAAAATGGCAAGGTAGTCCAGGGACGTACTTTCGATGTAGTAGATCCGCCCCTCTTCCCCCGCACCTCCACTTCGAAGGAAGGTACTTTGCTCCATAAGCCGGACGAGCGAACGCTTTGAAGTCTCGCACGAAGGCCGAAGATAGAAAGCGGACGGAGTAAATTTGATTTCGCAGAAATTCCGAAGTGCAAAGCCGCCTCGAATCTGTGTGTGTGTATGTGTGTGTGTGTGTGGAGGAGAGAGTGGGAAGACAGAAAGAAGAGCGAACAGGAGAGGGTAGAATTACTTGCATGACCGGCTACGAATGCGAGAACGCATCCCTGTTCAAACTTCGTTAACGAGGACGTCACTCGATCCTCTTGGATTTAATGAATATTCAAAATGCATCGGACCTTGCATATCTTTTAACTATGTCGTTATCACTCGACTGACTTTTTTTTAGCGCAAAAAATTGAACGATAAGCTCGAAGCCGCTGCCACGATTTCGTTTTTACGTCAGTGTCTCGATCGTTGGGACATTTTATAAATAATATCATTTTTAAGAGATTACAGGACCGTAAATAGTTTTTAAACGAGCTAATATTTTTGTATATTTGAATTTTTTGGAACGGAGTACGTTTGATAACATTTTCGTTTCATCCCCCTAGAAATCGGCTCGTTTCTTTCTCAATCTTTGAGAAAAGAAAAAAGTAGTTGGTAAAGAATACGACGTTAGAACGCGTTTTATCTCCTTGACGACTTTCGTCTCTTCTTCCCGTCTGAAATTCACTTTCCGACGAGCGACAAAACCGGAGAAACGTCGCTCTCAAGATTAAACCGCCATTAGGGGTTGTAACGTGATTTTCTTGATTGCGGTAACACCGCCGTATCTTGTTTAGCGAATTTCGTACGATTGTGCGACCGGACCGAAAGTTTCTCGTTCTCGCAATGTACTGAAAACTTTTTCCTCGTCTTCCGCACCGGGAAAAGCTTCGGCGATAAGAATCCTCAACTTGAATAATAAACAATCGTGTTTTTTTGTTCAAAAGGAGAAGGAAAATTCTCGTTCGAGGAGGCATCGATGTAACTTCGATTTTATCGTCGATAATAAAACATCGCTCTTCTTTCTAGACTTTTCCAATTCTCCGGTGGCCGCGGGAAGATTAAAACTAATCGAAAGTACCCCTGAAAGTTCTCGCCTCCTCTAAGATAACTCGATCCGTCCACATACTTTTCCCTGGGACTTCGAAAACGTCTGTAAAAGCTGTTAAATCACCGAACGATTCTGGTGGGAATCTTTAATCGAGTTCTTCGAGTCATCCTAAATCTTTTAGCCTCGAAGAAAACTATAAAGTGTTATTTTTTGTTTTGTTGTAACTTTATCGATTTTATTTACGAGGATTAAAAGAAAGATTTTTCATACTTATAAAAAATAAACGTCAGCGAATGCGAATATCAGAGTCGCGTTAAACGTTAAACTTTTGATGAAAAAGAGAAAGAAAAAGATGGAGGATTTATTTTTCAGTTGGTAAAGAGTCGTCCTCGTACCTCTGGGACGAAGGGAGGACTGCACTGGCAATCCTACGAGTACGAGGGACGGACCCACCCTCTCTTTATCCTTTCCTGCAGCAAAGCTAATTGCCAGATCAAAGACCTACGAGTTTTCGAACTCTCTACACGACTCGAACTCGCGTCTTTGTGAACGTGCGAGCTTTGTGGCTTTTAAGCCATGCCTGAACCTTCGACGTTTCTCGAACAACCCTACTATCACTTGCTGACTTATTTGTTTTTAACGAAAAATTAGTGGGAATATCGTTTTAAATGTATAATGTTTTCAATTAATGTCTTGAAAGAATATGATGTAAAAAGAGAGAGGTGGCGAGGGGGAGAGAGAGAGAGAGAGAGAGAGAGAGAGAGAATTAGAGAGAGATACACATACAATTGTACATATATTGTTAGAAATAGAAAGAGACAGAAATGCCGTTAGATGTCACTGTTAGCAATTAGAACGACGGCGTGGCGATTTCGAGAGGAGGGAGAACTCATTCTCTCTCGGAACACCAACGCGTAAGCATCTGTCTCTCTCTCTACCTCCGACTGTCCGCTAATTTGTCAGTTATAAGAACCAGCTAGACAAAATTACTGTATAACGCGAGAGCGTTAGAAATTTATACGATCGATTATTATTTGCTTTTTGTAAATTGAAAATATAATACTATAACAGGCGAGAAAGCATTTTGTTACAGTCTAAATGTTAGGATATTGGGAGGTGTCCGGACATCCATCGATTTATCGAAAACGTAGACGAATTGTGTTCCCTCAAGTACAAAAAAAGAGAGAAGGTATCGTCTTGCCAGGCGCAATCGCCATTGAAAAAGTAGACGCTTATTTTCTACGACTAATAGCGAGACAAGAGGAACGTCTTGCCAGGATCATATTTCACGGCACTTTCAGAGGGTAGAAAAGAAAAAGAGAGAGAGGGAGAGAGAGAGAGAGAAGAGGAAGAGAAACGAAGCAGCAAGGCAGGCACTATTCGTGCCGAATTTTTCCCTGATTGGTGGAAGGAGAATCGCCGTCGGGCTTCCCTCTCTCTCTCTCTCTCTCTCTCTCTCTCTCTCTCTTCCTCTATTATAGTTCGCGCGAGAAGGGAAGAGATAACGAAGCTAAGATTACCACCGGTACCTTGTCCAAACGACATCACAGTCATTATCCTCGAATTTCCTTTGTACACTCCGAGGAGAGATAGAATAGGATCTACTGTCTCGGTTATAGTCGACGGTTTTCTGCCACTGTCGTCTTAATTTAACAGGCAACTTAAATAAAAAGAGTCTCCTTAGCTTATTCGTAGTTAAAGAAAGTAGAGAATTACTTTTTATTGGCCTAAGAACTATTCTTATTCTAAATATCCGATCGGTCGGATGTTTAACGTCTGTTCCAGAGACATCCGGCTATCTCGACATCCTAATAATTAGTCATCGCTACGAGGAATTCGTAAACCATATTCTCGTGCCATCAATTTGCTCAGCGTTTCCTCGCATATAATTTAAAATCAATCATTCGGCTAGGGAGCAAGGTTTACATCTCGCGAGACAGGGCACTTAATTTTGTCCTCGGCGAGTGATGTCCCAGCGGCTCTCGCGATCCTTCGTTTGTAAACACGTTTAAAAGGACGAGACTCCGGTATTCGAGGAGCTTTGCTTGGAGTTCTCCATCCGAGCCCATCCACGGGCGTGCACCACGTTTTCTGCCGTTGCTGGCAACTTGTCTCAATTTACAAGGAACGGTGCTTGCATTCCGCGGACAGCGGGCTACCGAGTTGCCGGGCTAATTTATATTAATTTTAGACGCGTATATATTCGAATTAACACGCTACTCTCGCTAGTACGCTGAGAGAGAGAGAGAGAGAGAGAGAATATCGCGACGCTTTTCCACAAGCATTCCAGCTTGGAACGCCTGAGTTTGGAGGAAGAGGACAGAGAGAAGTGTGTGTATGCATTTAAGAGTGAGAGAGACAGAGAGAGAGAGAGAGAGAGACAGCAAAGGATGGTACGAGAATAAATCAAAGCCAGAGGCCCGCGCTTCCTTCCTTCTTTTTTCGAAAAACCAACGGGGGCTGGTTCATTAATCTCAATCGGGGATGCGTTTCCGTGCACTGTCGCTTTTCATTTTTCCTTTTAATCTCCATTCATACCCAGCCGAATTTCCGGCATCCCGATACCGCGTTGCGCGACTACGAACCCTTCTTCTTTCATCCAGAGTAAATCAACATTCCAGTAGTCCGTCGTACAAATTGGAAAATTAATTATCCGTATTAACGTGTCGCTTCCGGAAACGATTTTTTTTACCTTCTAACTATACATATATCTATCTCTTTCTTGTCGCCAACGTCTTTCAGCTGAAGAAAATGTAGGTAAATTCTCGAAAGTGACGTCTTGTTTTGTTTGTCCGCAGATTCCACTCGTTCCGGAAACGCGAACTCGTCGACCTGCACAATGGTCGCCTGTTTATGGTGAGTGTTTCATTAGTGGATATGTCTACCTAGGCATTCGTTTCTTTGCATAATTCAGTTGGACATCTACCACTTGTTTTAGAAAATAAAACTACATAGAAATATGTAGCCAAGTATATTGGATGTCCTTAAAGATGTTTGACTATCTTATCTACCTAAACATCCGGATGTTCGTAATTTTTTTTTACAATCACCGGACTCGTATGTATAAGAAAACATTGAACGAATAGATCAAAGACCATACCACTTGGTGATCCAAAAAGGATCGATCTTCTAGCTCTTAGGAAAGGCAAGCTAGAACGCACAACGCTCAAACGTCGTGATTAATTTTCGGAAGTCGTTAACCGTCGCTTCCTTATCCAGTTATCCGACACCTAAATCAGTCTCCGAGCGAGGCGACAAGCGGCTAGGCGCTTCCGCCTGTAGCCTCTTAAATCCTTCTTATCCCTTGAATTATACGCATCCGTAGATACGGTGGGGGGGAAGGGGGAGGGTGCCAGAGAGAGAGAGAGAGAGAGAGAGAGAGAGAGAGAGAGAGAGAGTAGCAGCACGGAGGGGAGGAAAATTTTCTTCGGATTCGCATGTGTCTCTCGCGAGTTTGCTAGTTCCTTCGTATAGATTGGAGATGGTCCAACGTTGTGTAGCAGACAGGAATGCGAGCTCCCCTCTTTCTCTTTAGGTTCTCTGGGTCCTCTAGGTGTGCGTGCGCGCGTGTGTGTCTTTGGATGAATGGTGGGAGGTGTTAAATCACCGAGAACGGACGTCGTCGTAACGCCATCGTTCGTTTCGTAGGTTACTCGAGCGACGTCGTCGCTCTGTCACAACGTCAACTCGTGCCTTTGAATTATTTCAGGTTTAAGTTGCTTTTAATTCGGCATCGTTTAACCCCCTTCACACTAGACGAATGTCATCGCAGTGTGTCTGCGAAGAAAAAAGAATCTATCAGGCATTTCGTGTAATTTGTAATAATCTCCACCTCCAGCGGCTCAAATTTATGGAATTTTCTCTCGTGGTTGTCTTGGATGTTTCGAAGGATTTTCTTTCTTTTCCGGTTTTTTAACAGGCGCGTATGTTGCGTTAAACAAAAATGATATTTCAGAAAATAGTATTCCGCGTTTAGAATCACATTTCCAGCTTTGATCTCGCTCCTACCTCTAAAAATACACATCATCCAACACGCAGCATGAGAACGAGCCAAAAGTTTCGATCGATTCGCGATTCGGTCGACGCGCATACATACATATGTAGATATATAGGTGGGAGGCGCCTCTAACGATTGCCAAGGAGTCGCAGACTCGTGATCGCATTGTTCGAGACGGCGGACAAAGCACTTTGTACCCGGCTTATATCTCTTACGTGCTTCTACGCTCAAATAGCAAGTGGTCTGATCGCTCAACGTGATCTTCCTACCACAATACGATATCTCTAGGTTGAAAAAATGTTGCTCGACCTAACGAAAGCGTTTAAAGAATATTTTTCTCAGAACTCTCGATGCCAAGTGATCTTTTCCAGCGACTCCGCTTGGATCGCTGGTCATCGTGAGGTGTTACGCGCAAATTGCGCCTTTGGCACGAGACCTCGTCAATCGATACCTGTCCGCAAAACGTGTCCGGAACACTTTGAATTCCTGTGAAAATAACTTCGAGTGAGTCTGGAGTCATGACCTATTTTACAGGGGACTCGGGAAAGTTGGGAATCAACTTGGCGAAGCTTCTAATGGTAAACGTGGGTTGCATAATCAAAAAACTCGGAAAAAAGGGAATTGTGATCGTGCTGACGGAGACTATCGATTTTGTTTTGGTCATTAACTAATACTGTCCCTGAAAATATTGTTATACAGTTTGAAATTTCACACCACGATATTTGGCGTGTCTTAATATACATCGGATTCCTTTGGACGAAATATTTCTCAATCGTCGCTTCTCGATCCGGCGGAATTTTGGATTAAGTTTCTCCTTTTGGCGCAACACTCGGACGCCGTGCGTCCATCCGCGGTGTTACGTAATTGGTAGCAGGTGGCGAACGACGGAAGGTGGTTGGCCCACGCAGACCCGACTAACTGTGAAACCGACAAGGGGAAGGAGTGAGAGAGGAAGTGGAGAAGGAGGAGGAAGCCGCCGACGACGACGGCAGCGGCGTCTGCGACTCTGGCTATAAATAATAGAGGGAATCCCAAGGTGCTAGAAGAAGTACTCGTATACCAAGCAAATATACACTCGCTCACGCCAGTTGCACTTTGATTTCGATCGGCAGCTTGGAATTTAGACTCTTGTGTAGATTAACTTCCACTTGGCTTATGCGACTGACACCAACACGGAACTACATTTTTCTTTGTAATCCAATTTTTTTACGACACTATATACGTAGGGTGTACCTGATAAAATTATGATAAGAATATATACATTTTGATCAAAGAATTTAGTTATTAAAACTATTTTCCAGGCTGTTCGTATCGTTTAAATAATAAGTACGACAGGAAAAAGAATGTAATACAACCCCTTCTTGGGGTTACTAGAAATAGCAGATTTTCTGTAAAACAAACAAGCGTGAGACACTAGTAGGTTAGTTCGTCGAAGCCAGGGGCGTTCACTTCATCGATCCACGTTCGCAGGGGTTGCTATTGCAATGATGACCGAGCTGTGCTTACTCGGAGTAGGTCGAAAGGTGGGTAAAGAGAAGAGAGGAGAAGAGGGAGCTAGCAATGACACGAAGCCCGGTGTCGTCGTTGCTTTTCTACGCTTTTCGTATTTCTCGTTCACGATGCAAGCATGCAGTGACCCAGATTAGTAAAGCGAGTCGACTCGAGAGGCAGCCATCCCTTTTCGACACTTATTTTTAACGATTTACAGTCGCTCTTACCAGCTTCCTTCCAGTTTCACGATTTCCACCAGTAGATCCTTTCATCGTTTCTCCGAGGTATTTAACTGAACTCCTTCATCAGAGCGAGCTACCGTCTCCTCTTTCTTCTCAGCTTCCAATGAGGCCTTGAAAAATTCATTAAACCAGTCGATTTCTCAAAGGATTCCCCAACGTCTTTCTTTCTCTCGGTGTCCTCTTTGCTCGAGTGGGAGACGGAAAGGCTACAGGATTTCAAAGGAAATATATTCTCGTTTCTTCCTTTGTAAAAAAAATTTTGTTAAATTACGAACTAACGATCGCGATTAAGAAGCAGAGCAAGCTCTGTTTACACGTTCGCTAGCTTCGGATTCCACGGCGTTATGAAAGAGCAGAGTCGAGTGCAGCGTCGAAAGGTCGCTGGCGATAATGTCTGTATCATTCGTTGGAATGCAAGAGCGCAGGCAGCTCGATGCCTCTAATCGACAAATTCCACTCGATAATTGCAATAACCGTCGAGCACGCTCTCACTCTCCCTCTCTCTCTCTCTCTCTCTCTCTTTCGCTCCTCCGCTGACGTGCCTCCTCGTAAATACAGAATTACGTCTGGTTAATTTGGTATATCGAGCCGTTGACGGTGATGCGTGGCATCCCCTGTGAGTAGATTTTTATTTTTTTTTCCATTCCTCTTCTTAACGTATTCACTCTACACCGCCCTTTGATGTACGCACGAAATTGGAGATCTCCAAAAAGTCAAAACAAATTTATTAAAATCCTCCTGATCCGCGAGACGGCGAACACGTTAATATCTCAGGATGATCGCTCAAAGCTGGAAGATATTAGAACGCTTTCTCGAGATATCGCGTTATCGTCGGCAATATAAACTCGGCTCTTCCCCCCCCCCCCGCCCCGCCACGTCTCTCACCGTTTCCACCCTTCAAACGCTTTTGTTGCTGCGAGCTAGGAAGGCATTATCGTTTATCGTAAACCATGGATCCCGAGGGTAGTTTCCAAGACAACACCGAGGGAGGAAACTCGCGTTTCTCGCGCCGACGACTTTCCTCGTACGTTTCGTTGATCTCCCGAGAGACGAACGATTCTTTGTTCGCAAGCGGAAGACGAAGTATACTGCGACTTGTTAGCTTCGTCTCTTGGTCTTCGGCCTATCGATTTGGGAAAAACGAATGCGGGTTTTCGATGCATCGCGTACGATTGTGATACGTGCAAGACCAAATTATGGCGCTGAAAGAAGCGAACCCTTTCTACAACAATATGTCAATTTGCAAATGTATATAATTCTGGCATTCTATAGAATGCCTAAGAAATGTAATATGCAACATAATTTATTTCATAGAATGCCTGATGATTTTAGGAATTATATAGAGTGCCCAGATATAACCTAGACACAACCCAGGCAATGTATGAGTTTTTGTTTAAATTTAACTATTTTTATATATTATACTTTACCTAGCAATTTCATAGAGTGCCTGGGTTGTTATTTTATAGAATGCCTGATGATTTTAGGAATTATATACATTTCCTAAGCATTCTATAGAATGCCGGAATTATTGTATATACTTTGCGGGTAACATATACATTTATTTGTTGGTTTCTTGACCACCTATCCAATCGATGATACTAATCTGTTCACAGACAAATCTGGCGTTGTAAATAAGTTGGAAAAAGTATCCAGACTCGCAGACGCGGTGGTGCTCGTGGAGGAGCCAGCAAAATTGTCGACGGGGAGAGCGGTTGACGTTCGATATTATTCCGATCAGATTCTACAAATCTCGCGTCCAAAGTGGCTAAGAGCGTAAGTCCCCGTCGAGTGCACCAAGAGTGCTCCGGGGTGGAGGCACAGGTCCAGGTGCAGCAAGAGAGGCGAGCACCGAGGCGCATGCCTCACCTGGGGCCTGACATGACAACCCGGCTGTCCGCCATGTTCTACACGGTCGAGGTCGGGGACACCAAGTTCACCATTCTCAAGCGATACCAAAATCTCAAGCCCATCGGCTCGGGCGCTCAGGGAATCGTTTGGTAAGTCTAACGTTAATTAATTTAATCGCCAAAATAGTCGAGGAACGTCTGTTGTAGCTTAAATTTAGGTGTTTACCGTTAAAAAATAACTTGAGTATTATATCTTGGACCAAAACGTCGAACCAGATCAAAATCATTCATTGTAATTCATTTTTATTATTCGATGTTTGGTCCAAGATTTAACGCTACGTGTTTAACCGAGCTCAGAGTATCGATTAACGATGAGGGTAAGTTGTTTCCATGTTTTTCCTTATTGCTTGTCTCCCTTTCTCTATCTCTTTGCTGCTGGTCTTTCTTCCTCTTTAGCACTTTGAATTATCCTGTGGACAAAAAGAAGTATTAGGTAAGTCGAATGGTCTTGGAGTATACGGATATTGGTTTCCGATGAAATTCAAGCACTCTCTAACAAAAAGGTAGGTTTTAGGATGCAATAAGATCGATAGCCATTGAATGGGAAAGGCTTTGGGAAAATCACCGGTGGAGTCGTCTTTTTACGGATATGCCTTCTCTACCTCGACCATGCTGTAACATCCACAGTATTGGAGATCTTAAATTCATCGATCGTTCGATAGAGGAAAGCGAACATTTTTATCGCAAGCACTTTATATCATAGAGCTGACTTCGAGAAGATTGTTTTTATAATTCTTTTGTACAATCAATGTTAAACGAAGAGAACATTCAGATACTGGACGTATTAAAGGTAGGACAAGGGGAACGTTCTGTCGTATACCACGAACCATCCATACTTAACATCCTACTTAACATTTTTACGTTTACGCTATTATTGCATGCTCCTTCTTTCTTAACATTACCTTTTACATTATGTGTATAGTTGTATAACACCATATTATGTTACATTATATTACTTTTAAGACTTTTTTATGATTTTGATATTTTTTTATTGACATCCTTTGCATGATTTTTGGACCCATCCAAATGGTACGAGTAACTCACGATCTTTCTTTTCGCATATCGAGAAATATTATACAAACCATAAGAAGAATAATGAAAATACGTATGGATGGTTCCGACAATCAGGCATAATCTGATATTACTATTTATATCTGTCGACAAAGAGAATTGGCACGGGAACTGCCCAGGACAGAAAACGGGAAAGAAAAAACTCATTAATTTTCCACTCGATGCCGACAATTTTCTACGCGAGAAGCCACCGTGCTCGCTTTCGATCCGATAAAATCTTCGTAAATGTAAAAGCCAGAAACTTTGAAAGATCAACTTGATCCTCGCAGACTTAACAGCGAAAAAACTTGAACCCGCTAACCACCCGGAGCAAGTTAACAGGAAATTCACTAACGAACGGTATTCCTTGAGAAACTAAGCGATGCAGTAAACCGAGTGATTCTCTCTGTCGGCACAGTTTACGACACGTTTTCGTTCCCTTTGTATCTTGTTGTCCTTGTCGTTGGTTTGGTAGCTAGAGCCCCGTGTATACCTAGCTTACGTACGAAGCACGTTCGAGTGAAAGAAAGAGAGAGAGAGAGAGAGAGAGAAAGAGTAAGAGAGAGAAAGAACGAGCCGAAGAGAGAAAGGCAAGCAGAGAGATATCGGGCACTTAAGGTATGGCTAATGCAGTGTCGACGAACGCGATGGAGGCCGGCAACGTTAGGAGTGGTTATCGTCGTCATGTTTTTGGCGACACCGAGCTTTGCATACCCGAAAGATACATCGACGTCGAGCCACGTGGCGTCGGCGCTCAGGGCGTCGTTTGGTGAGTCAGTTCTACTTTATTCTATCAGCCCCCAAGCCTAGAAAACGGATCTATCACTTTGCACTATCAATCAAAAGCGTCGATTATCGCTTTTCCATGCCACCGGTAAACGTGAACTTAACCGTGGCAACGTGTCTCTAATATTCAACCATCTCTGTTACAGCGCGGCGTATGACACGGTCACGGCGCAAAATGTGGCGATTAAGAAGCTGTCCAGACCGTTTCAAAACGTGACGCACGCGAAGAGAGCCTATAGAGAGTTTAAACTCATGAAGTTGGTCAATCACAAAAATGTAAGTAACCAAATGGCTAGGTTAGACATGTTGATCTGGTGCTAAATCATTCCAGCCTAGGAGAGACGATTACGCGAATCTTTATATAGTCTTGCATATATAGTCACGCTTTGATGGTTCATCTTGCAGATTATCGGTCTCTTAAACGCGTTCACGCCACAGCGGTCGTTGGACGAGTTTCAAGATGTGTACTTGGTAATGGAGCTTATGGACGCGAATCTGTGCCAGGTGATCCAGATGGATCTGGATCACGAGCGCATGTCCTATCTGCTCTACCAAATGCTCTGCGGCATCAAACACTTGCACTCCGCCGGCATCATTCATAGGGTGAATACATTTAACTTGTAACGACTACGACGTCGAACAATCCGGGTCACGTGCCTTCGGAGAATATTAAATCACACGTTATTCGTTTCATAGGATCTGAAGCCAAGCAATATCGTTGTCAAGTCTGACTGCACGTTAAAAATTCTCGACTTCGGTCTAGCGAGGACTGCCGGGACAACGTTTATGATGACGCCATACGTAGTAACGCGGTATTACCGAGCGCCAGAGGTAAGTTTTCTTTTTATTAAGAAGAAAAACCGTTATTAAATTTAGCAATGGTCCGTTGGCCAGTCCCTAAAAACTCGTACTTTTAAATTGTAGGTTATATTAGGCATGGGTTACAAGGAGAACGTGGACATCTGGTCGGTAGGATGTATCATGGGTGAGATGATTCGAGGCGGCGTACTTTTTCCTGGCACTGATCACATCGATCAGTGGAACAAAATAATCGGTAAGTTCGTGATACTGTCAGGTCACAAAAACTAGACTCTAACGGCATCCTTATGATTCTTAGAGCAACTGGGGACTCCAGCGCAAGAGTTCATGCAACGGTTGCAGCCAACGGTGAGGAATTATGTTGAGAACAGACCACGGTATCCTGGGTATCCGTTCGACAGGCTATTTCCGGATGTTCTGTTTCCCTCCGACTCATCGGAACATAATAGATTAAAGGGTGAGTGGGTCACCACGGAGTCGATGACCTTCTTTCGCGACTGATCGATCGGCTGTCGCGCGACCTCCTTTTTCCTATCGTCTCTCTCTTTTTTTTTCAAAAAAGGAAACAGGCAACAAAAAAGCCACATTATTACACTGTTCTTTTCTCATTTGCAGCGAGCCAGGCCAGGGACCTATTGTCGCGCATGCTCGTCATCGACCCGGAGCGACGCATATCCGTCGACGACGCGTTACTTCATAACTACATAAACGTTTGGTACGACGAGGGCGAAGTAAACGCCGTAAGTATCAGTCGTATCGATCGGGTGACGATCTTTGCCGCGAACTCAAGAGGAATAAGTTTAACGATATTTGTTAATTCCCTCAGCCCGCACCCGGTCCGTACGATCACAGCGTAGATGAGAGGGACCACGGTGTGGATCAGTGGAAGGAACTGATCTACCAAGAGGTCATGGAGTACGAGACAAGCCACAACTCAGCAGCGGTAGCCCAACCATCAGAGAGTGCGGGTTCGCGGTAGATACAGCGGAAGTTGTTGTTGTCCTCGCAGCCTTTCTCCTACCCAGAGAGAGACACCCGGAAGAGAGTTGTCGCGCGGGATAGAGGAGAGAATGAATAAGTAGACTACTACTGCTATTAATCTCTCGTTCGAAGAATATCTCTCTCTCTCTCTTTCTCTCTCGCTCTGTTGATCCTCGAGCCATCGTTCTCCGGATTAGCTAAGTCGGGCTAGCGACAAAATACGAAGAATATAGAAGCACACTGCTTGGTCCAGGTCTCTGTGTATCGATGAGAAAAAGAATAAGCCAGGATACGCTCACGGGACTTCTTATCGAGGTCCATTTTATGTTTCAAATGCAAGAGAAACCCGGAAACGGAAGAGGACCCGCACTGCCCATTAAAACTTGTCTCTTTTTTCTTTCCCATTTGCGACGAGTCGCTCATCTCGGAAGAAGACAAGCATCGTCTCATCGTGGGGACGTTTGGTCACATTGGCTAGTGCTCCTAACCAGCATCGCTCACGAAGAGGACCTTTTGCTCATCCAAGTGCCGACAAAATTGAACACTCGTCCTTTCTATCGTTTCTGCGTATCTCTCTTTCTATCTGTCTATATCTATCTCTCTTTTTTTTCAATCACCTTTTTCGAACGAGGAAGAGACAAGGTTCAGGCCGACGTTCACTTATCGATAGACGCGATAGGCTTTAGGATCGTAGAGGATCGAGATGTCGAGGTTTATAGAGAAGGCCGGAGCTCGATAGGTCCTTGCGGTGTCCTTCTGCTCGCTCACAAACGTAGTACCCACTCTCCTCTCCTGTCCGACTCATTTTTCTCCGAGGACGCTCCAAAGAAGCGGTTTATTATCGTAAGATTGAAGGACGAGAAGGAGGAGGAGGAAAAACACGCATTGTATTCTGTAATAGAAAAATTAACCGTAGTTTTAAACGTGCTTTTTCAGAAGGAAAGAAATAATGCGGATATCGCGATAATCGGGAAACGACGACGAAACGAGACGATCTATCGATCGATCGATCGATCGGTTCCGCGAATTAGCAAAAAAGCCTGTGTTTTCGTTACGTTCATCGTCGTGGATCCTGTGTACATACTACATTAATGGCCGAGGGTGGGCCGTCCGAGCGTTCGAAGTGCGGCATTTTCGTTTGTTCGTTGTTCGAATTCGAAAAAAAAAGTAGGAGTAATAACGATAACGATGATGATTACGATCATGACAATGAAATATGGCCACCTTGTACTTTTTATACGCTTTTCGAAGTTCGTATTCCCTTTCTCTGTATCTATCTATCTCTTTCTCTCTTGCCTCTCGATTCCTTCGATTTGTACGATTCGTTCGAATCAATTAAACTATCACCAATCCCCCCTGACAACCACCCGCCGCCATGCTCACATATAATACCGTCGATGATATATATATTGTATATTTTTTATCTCGCCCCTTTTTTTAATCGCGCGTGATCCAAGAAAAAAAATATCGCGTACGTCTGCGACGAAGTGTGCAAGTGGAAGGACGTGAAAGAAATGATGAACGATATGCGGATTCGTTTTAATTGTTTTTTGTCTTTTTTAAGATGATATTATTATTATGATTATTAGACTTATT
>JAIFRP010000042.1:1135948-1146968 GCA_032403825.1 Odynerus spinipes | reverse complement strand
AAAAAAAAAAAAAAAAAAAAAAAAAAAAGTGTAACACGATGTAAGAAGAAAAAGAAAAACGAACGCGTAGAAAAATTGAACGAAAGAAAATCTTAAATGAACAAATAACAATTTTTGTATGAAACATTCGTTTCGTTTTAATGGCAAATTTTTAATGAACCTTTTAATAAAGTGGAAGCATATTTTTTTGTGAAAGAAAGAAATGGAGCGAGATGAACTCAGTACGTGATTAAAATGCAGTAAACATCAGGACCACTTTTTGTATATCAAACGATCGAATGGAACGAGTTCGGTGCCGCGAACGATCGCGAAACCGGCTTCATAATGCATTCAAGCTTGTATAAATATTAAAGAAGACTAAAACGACCAATAACCAGGGACACGGTCATAAACCGTTAATCTCGCCATATTTAGACGATGGTGTCACGGTTACGGAACACCATGAAGAACGTCGATTACGTCACGGATTACCGCGAAAGATTTAAATCTCACACGGAACTTTCGAGAAAAGGATTATTTTCTCTCCATTATCGAGAAATCATCGTCCCATTTCTTCTGGATCAAAATGAAATAAACAACCTTCTCCTTTTCGAAGTCGGTTAATAAAAGAAATAGTAAGTACGCGAGCTTTACAATTAATATTATTTGTTCATTCCCGTGGAGGATCGAATTAACGGAAGACCGAAGACAAATCTAACGAATTGAGACGGTGAGCATGCTCGCGAAGCGTGGCAAATGAAAAAAAAAGGAAAAAGAGAAAAAAGAAGAAAGAAAAAAAAAACCATGGAGTAAAATCGATCGCAATCGATCCGGTTTGTCAGGATAAAATGGAAAATGAATTTTATCATCGCCTTGAGTTTCCCTATCGTATTGCGAAATACGAGCCAGTCGATGCCACGATTTACCTGCCCATGGGTTACATCTTGCTAGCAAAAGATAGAGAAAGACGAAATGAATACTTCGAAATCGAAACTACGATACGAAAACGTAGAAATGAAAACGATTAGATTGCATAAACGCGTATGTATTTGTATGCGTCACACAATGACCGAGAAAGAACAAAAAAAAGAAAAAGGAATTAGCCTGCATACTTTTTTATGTTTTTTTTTATTTTCTTTTTTTTTATTTATTCCTCGTCTCGCTTGCCCCTTAGGCTACCTACTTGGGCACGAAGATGCTCGGCAAAGGAAGCTACTGGACGCGATCGAATAAGGCGAGATACGTGCCCTCGATGCGAGCCTTGCTTCTTAACGCGTCTCTTGCATACAATCGTTAAAGTCTCGAGTTGGCTGCCTCGCCCAACCTCGGATCGAGATCAATATGATGCTCTAACCAAAGTAATTTCTTTCCTCATTTGTGGTGAGAGAAAAACCGTATGAATCTTTTAGAAAAACGCTTTTTGAATATTCGCCTCCATACGTGATGACACTTTTCAATGAGTATTAATTAGCGACAATGAAGAAGCGATTATTTGACCTTTCGCGTTAACGAACGACTATTCACGATGATAATGAAATGTTCTCCTAGATTCTTAGACGAGTGGTATTTCAGAAAAATTGTCACGATTTTATAAATATAATAAAATTTTTTTGAAAATCGAATACACGGACACTCTCGAAAAGTATAATCTCGTTTAAATCAGTTGAAAATCATGTTAAGTGTTATCGATGTCAAAAGATTTGAGCAAACAATGCCAATTAATTTATAACAAATAACGATAATGAATATAATTACAATTTTTCATTTCAATAACTTAACATGATTTTTTAACCGAAATGAGAACCGTACCTGTAGGAAAATCGATCGATCGATCAGGAGCGATATTTAGCAGGACTATTCAGGTGAGATGCGTCGCGTCGAGAGGTGGAAGAACGACTTGCAAGAAGCTCGCGTGCTCGCACCCGTAAGAGCATTCGTTCAGGTTCGTTTCAGGGTCTCGCGAGTGTGTATCGTATTCTCGTGCGATAATGACGTAGCAGATCGGTGATCTCTACACGTTACTGTGTAAATAGAGACTGAGTAGACCGAAGTATAGAAGTTCATCGGAACGGTCGATCCTCTATGACTATTACTATGTTTATTTATTTAAATCGTAGGATAACTACAGTTTCCCGTTAGAATATGTGTGGAACACACATTACAATGTGTGTGTGTGTGTGGCGTGTACACTTCATATACGTATATGAAACTGTACACACGTATACGATATCTCGCGAAAAAAATATTTGAAACATATTTACGAGGAAAAAATGAACTTTTGTTTCGGAAAGAATAGCTTATTTTGTGACAACACACAGAGGAAAGTAAAAAAAAGCCAATAGTATTGTGTAATACATCTACAATATAAAAACACGTGCGTGCGATATAAAAAAGAAATAGGAAAAATCATTTCTTTTTATAACTCACTGCCTGATGATTTCGGCGATGGTGGTGGAATCGCAGGTCTGGGTGGCATAGTACAGCACGGTCTGCCAATTTTCGAAGGCGGCCTTATTCCCGATGGCTTCGCTTCCGTCATTTTGATTTTGCACTCGTTGTTATGTAACACTGTAACACGATGCGTTTTATGAATTAGTAATACAGTTTTAATTCCAGCGAATAATAATTAACATTTAAGCAGCCGCTTAAATTTTCCCGCCAAAAGTTCCCAATTACCGGCCAACGTAACATCATCCGCGATTTTTTGCCGGGAGATGACGCGGGTATACAATTCGTCGTTTACGAGCACACGATATAGAACGTTTTTGCTAATTTCAGAAAGCTGAGTAACTTCGACAAAAGACGAATTACGAAACGTCACTACTTCTTTTAAACAAAACAATAACGTTCTAGGAAGTGACCTACCTTGTACGATACAATTGACGATCGCGTAAGCGTACATACGTGTATCTCTTTCTCTCAAAAAATATTGCGCGTGCTTCGCATTGATGTTAGAAATATTTTCAGAAAATTCGTTGTGAAATTGAATATTCCCGCTTGGTTTAATATTTTTAATCGAGATACAAAACCATTCGCGCAGCCTTCTTCGAAGAAAGAAGCTAAGAAGATTGAAAAAATGTTCGATACGCGGTGATTAACCTCTAGCGCGTCGCTTATTAGCTCGAGCATGGCGATAAAAATAATTCCTCACCTCAGTTAACGTCGCACGGTACTTTTGTCTATTTCCTGCCGGCACTTTCCATTTAGAACAATCACACTGTCACTGTCTCGTCGAAACGGCGCGACGAGATACTCAGTACTCTCTCACGTTTAACGGAAAAGTGGAGGAAGGTGACAACTGGTGTCACGAATTGGAAGTTGCATGCAGCGCCGTCACGGTCCACTTACAAACTACTACGTTTATTTTGAACGAGTTCGTGTCATCTCTTCCGTAAACGTCACGAGTTTGTCTTATGGGGATCTTTATTTAAATTAAGGAATATCTCTAGAAAATTAGTTGTTATCATTTGTGTTCTCCTTTTACAATACGGTCTAATTATTAATTTTTTAGTGTTGACTAATTTTAATAAAAACTATTGTAAATTTTAGGAACATTTTTAGTTACTAACTTGGTGACAGATGGCGATTGTAGTATTTATGAAAATGTACTATGCCGTCATGTCATATTTATTGTTTGTAATGGCTCCTACTTGACAAGTGGTACTTGTCAAGTTATGGTGTGAAAATAGTGAAAAGTTTGTATAAAAATTTGATGTGCAATTACAATGGTGGATTTATCGACGGTGCCACTCACTGCCCTTTCCATAAAATCTAAGCAGGTTATTTGTAACTTGTTAAATCCTACTAAATATATTCCCTGTGAAAATGGTTTACCCAGGTGATTATTATTATTTTATTTTTTGAACTCTGCATGCTTCTTTTTCTATTGTATGCAAAAAATGGGATATCTACTATTTTACTGAATTGTTGTTATCGTTGTATAGAGATTGGAGAGGGCTTGCACATTTATCGGATCTGGAAGGTGAGATAATGCCTATGTTATCATCACATCCTGATCCAACAATGTTTATTCTACAAACTCTTGAGAAAAGAGGAAAACAAAATCTAACGAGCTTGCAAGATATGCTCTCTATGCTTGATAGGTGGGACATTATTGACGACGCTCAAGATTTTATAGGTTAGCGATTTTTTTTTTGTCTTATTTTAAAGTAGTAACAGAAATATAGCTGTAACCTAATTAACATTACAGAGGAAGATGCTGTAAAATATTTAGAACATCTCCAAAATTCTCAAACAACGACGGATGCGATTGAAGACAATGTAGATGCTAAAGTTCTTACTGTAGGTCAGTATCACAATTTCATTTTATTTTATAACGCATTACCTTACCGATCCTTTTACTTTACAGATGATCTTTATAGAACCAGACAAGGTTTAGAAAATCAGAGATACGATGCCTTTGTTTTGTATGCAAATGAAGATATGGACTTCGCAAATGAAATGATAGATAAGCTTGAAAAATATAATATAAAGGTAAAGCTAACTAACGATATTAAGAATTCATATGAAATTATTATTATTACTATAATTCATATTTTTAGCTCTGTATAAAGGATAGAGATTTAATAGGTGGCATAACTTTTGAGCACGAAGCTGTGATGACTCTTATATCTGAGAGATGTAATAGATTAATTGTAATAGTATCTCCTGATTTTATCAAAAGCTCGGCAAACAAATTTTTCTTAAACTATGCTCAAGCTGTCAGCATCGGTGAGTATAAAAAGTTTCATACCACGCATAAATCATGAAGTACGAAGTTATAATATTATCATTTATTTTTCCATAGACAAACGCCAGAGAAAAATTATACCTTGTTTGTATAAGAAATGTGCATTACCGCCTCAGCTTAGTTATATGTTTATTCTGGATTATACTCGCGTTGGCTTATACGATTTCTGGGGACGATTACGAGATTCAATCCAGGTTCCAAATACTTTACAGAATGGAGATATAAAAGTACAAAGCTTAAAAGACAAAGAGGATACTATACAGATAGAAAATAAGTCGCAGTATGGTACAACTTACCCAGAAACTGAAACTCTTCAACTTAAAAAATGTAATAATGCACTGGACCATCAAAATTCTGACTTTGTTGCCCAGTCGAAATTAACAAAGAGTACTGAAAATTTAAGTGACTCCGTTACGGAAAAACAAAAACGTAATGGTTTCTTAAAATGGACAAAAAGAAAATTGAAGTTGAAAGAAAATACTAAAAAGCGAAATTTCGAGACAATTACGGAAACGCTCACGATAGATAGTTTGCCATCTTTGCCATCTCTCGATAATTTAGATAAATTAAGTATTACAATAGATACAGCAAATGCCGCTACGAATAAATCAAAAGAAAAAATTTCTAAAAAAAGGAAAACATTGAAACAGATACTTTTAAAGTCATGATTCGTACCTATATTAAATGTAAAAAGTAATGTCATAAGTGCAATCAATGTATAAAAACTAACCTAGTATCCGTAATTTGCTAAAGTGTACATAGATATTTTTGTATCATATTTATAATTAAATTTTATATCTTATCGGAATATGTACAGCTTTGTTACATAAATATTATTTATTGACTAATGCCAATACAATTCATATTAATCTTTTTACAGTCCTTTAACTTTTGTTAAGTTACTTTGATAATTTATGTCGCAGAAAAAAATTGTACGATACGAAATCGCTAAGTAAAATTTATTGTCCAAAATAAGATCCAGCAAGACTGCCGTTACATTTCACCTTTATTTTTCAGAGTTAGCTGCAATTAAAACAACCTTTATTCATAATATTGCTCGCTACAGGAGTACGATTGATAATCAAAAAAGAAGTACATGTCTAGAAAATAGTATTACAAATTAAAATACTATATAATTAATTACACGTTTAATTACTTTATAATACAATTCATCAAGGGAATATAAAAGGCACCTGACAAAAAGAACAAGCAGACCAGTGTTCGTCAATAATAATGGAGAGGTCAATCTCTCGATAGTTTCTGGCCGCTGATTTCTACGAAGACACATTATCTTAGGCACAACATTATACTTTCATGCTGTCTGTCATTATACACGAAGGGTCTTATCCCTTTTAACTTCGTAATTTCACCAGCGGCGATTTCCATAACTTTTTTCCTCCTATATTTCTTTCTTAATACATATATTCTATAACAATATATATTCGACTCTCAACAACCCGTTTGGTGAAATTACGAAGGAGATATACAACGTTGGTATGTGGTATCAACGAATATCGCAAAATTATCCAACAAGTCTTTATATCACTTCAATCGAAGGTCACGATTATTATTATTATTATTTTAATATAATTATTATTATTATTATTATTATTATTATTACCTCTTCATGAAAGACCGCACTTTATTAACGCATTTGTCCATAAAATTTCTTTTTCTCTTTGGCTCTGCCCCCGTCGGCAAAGACAGCAGTGAACCCTGCTCCTTGATTTCGTCTTTATACTCGTTCGACGAAACACTTTCGTTAGAATCTAATCCCGCGCCACAGCTTTTTGCTTTGAGCAACGTCGATTTATTATTGCCTTCTATCGTCATTAGTCTTTCCTGTATTGGTTCTACACTATTATCACAAAGCTCAATGGTTTGCTGCCTGTTTTCAGAATCCGCCACCTCGGTTGCCGATGACTCGGATTCCTCATCGGCACTCGTAGATTTGATTAGTTCTTTAGGCAACGTCGTTGGATCATCTTCCTTATCGTTGTTGTCTTCACTGGATGAAGGTTTTTCATGCTTGTCTTCCACTTGCAGAGTGGCTACTTTCGTTTTCAAACGCGGTATCGGCAATGGATTTTTATCATCTTTCGTCTCTTCAGCTTTCGCTGGTTCATCTAATGTTTCTATTTTGCACGGCGAGTCCACATTAGAGACATTTTCGGTAGCTTCGCTATCTGGTGCATTTATAGTAACAATAGGAATACTTCCTGTCTCCTTCTTGGAGTCCTGATTGGTATTATCAGTACTACTCGCGTTTGCGTTAACTTCATCGTTCTTCTTCTCCTCATCCTTTGCCGACTCTTCAGTCTTTAAACGTGGAACGACGTCATCCTCGTCCAACAAGCCATCCAAACTTTTGGACCTTGGCCTAGGCACAGGCTCGGGCTTCACGACTGGCAAGACGGACTTCTTCTCTTCTTGATCCAGTAGTTCTAAGGATCGAGATCGAGTTGATGGTGATGGTGGGTGTCGTGGTGGCCTGCGAGGTACCGGGCTTCCACCAGGATGTGTATGGACGAACTTCAATCGAGGTGACGTTGGTGGCAACCCCATTAACCAACGGGACGGACTCGACGATTTTCTAAATCTGTGATAAGACGTATGCCTTTTAATTTCTTCGGTATGATAGATTCGTTAGAAAAGATACATTTAAGCAACGTTTGCTCCTCGCATGGATAATGTCAACACCAGCCACCAATTAACATAAACCATTTTACGATCATTTGTGTATTGTAGAATAAATGATGATGAAGAGGCTACAAGAGGTCAACGATAAGTGTGCACTCCAGATTTTATTTTGAACAATTGACTATGGGCCACCATCTAATTTACATAGAACATGCACAAAGAGACAAGAACCTACAAGCAATGATAACGTAGACAAGAGACAATATGATTTCATAACATGTGGGTACAGAAAACAATCGAAGGGTGTCGTTCACAATTATGCAGCTTAAACATCAATTAAAAAAAAAAGTCTTTGACATGAACTGACCTAATCGTGATTGTCTTAACGCGGTTCAAACCGGCTGCAGAAAATAGAAATTAGTTTTGTGTTAGTAGTCGATCTTTAGTGTAGTAATTCATGAAGTATACGTGATCTGTATAAGAGATAAATATATTTACCTGTTGGGAATGGCTGTGGGCGGGCCGTCTAGTCAGTCTCGCCCACCGGTTGAATCCTTGTCGCTAGCCCTGCTTTCGTTGCTATGCATTCGCTGATAATTCGGTGTTTGCTGTATATTCGTGCTACCCGGCGTGCCTGGTGCTGTCACGTCCTTGGATGCGATACCACGTGGTATACCGGACGGCTCGGATCTCACAGGAATTTCACCTCGCATAAACCTGTTATTGGTGGATTGGAAAAACACCAATGTTAAGTACTTAATCCTCGTGAATCGAATACATATGCATATGTATCGTATAGGCGGAGAAGAGGTCTTACCTTTCTAATTTGTCTACGCAGGCATCTTGATAGTCGTGAATCCAACGCACGCCATTGAAGTGACAAACGGCTCGCATGTCTTCGGGAAGATCTTCGGGTTCAGGCCATTGGAAGTTATCTATTATGGGAATTATGTTGCACTGCGACTGTAACGCGGCTACGATTTCCTGTTCGTGAAAAATACATCAAGTTAGACCGTGTTCACAAGGTGAATTGAAATCGTCGATGTTTCAAAAAAGTATCTTACCCTATGGACCCAGTCTTTGCACTCGGTATCCTGTATACACCTTTCTAGAGCCTTGGGCGTGAGCACAAGGAGGAAGTGTTTGGCCTGCCTGATACTCTGCAGCAGATCGTTATCGAATTTACCAGCCTCTAGCCTCTCGATGTCGATAAAGACTGAAAATCCACGTAGCTGCAGGTGAACCTTCAACAAGCTAGCCAATTGAGATCCATTGGATCTCCTATAACTAACGAACACATCAAGAGATTTGTCGGGCGATTCGTCCTCATTAGAACTGAACTGATTGTGCTGGACGTTCTTGATCGCATCTAATATCCTTAATCGATGTATACTATTCGTGATACCGCACTCGCTCAATAATTGATCCTCCGATAAATTCCTGATGGATTCTTTGTCAACGCCAGCGTTGAGCATACTGTAGGTGTAGATCGAGAATTCTTGGCCGATCGATTGTAAAAAGTTGTTCAAATTTCCGGTATCCCTGCTACTGTAATCCGCCATTTTCTTCAGGTTCTGAAGTTCTCTCGTGAAACGCCTTCTCCTGATACCGTTCGTCAGGCCGATGTCCTCTTTGAGATTCTCCTCTGTCAGCTGGAGCAAAAGATCACCGTCCACCCTGCTCTCCACAAAATTCACGGCACATTCAGCGAAGCCAATTTGCTTGACCCACTCTCTGACATCTTCCGTGGACCAGAGTGGTACCTGTTGACTAAGTTTGTGTGGTATTTCCTCGCCGATCAAACGCAACGCTTGCGCGGCGTATTTCGAAGCAATTGCGTTAGGACAACTGGCGACTTTCTTCAAAGGTTCGATGGCACCTATCGCACGGAATATCTCGGTGTTACCCTGTTGTTTCTTAATTCCAGCTTCCATGCAGAAGTGGAAGGCTGCAAGATTCCTAGCCTCCTCTCGCTTCGAACTCAGTACAGGTACCAATCTTTCCAGCCAGTTCTTGCTTTGCCCGTGAGCGTGAGCTAAATTCGATTTGGCGAATTCGTAGGGATTGTGGGAAGTGACGAAGGGCTCGACCAGGTCGAGTGTCCCAGATTTTAGAACAGCTGCCTCTATTTCCTTGTTAGCCACCAAAACGGCGATAGTCAAGCAAGCGTAATATTTAATATTGTCGTCGTTATGAAAGGCCAATGGGAATAACCACATGGGTACTTTCCTTTTGATCATAGCTTCTTGGTTCTCAGCACCGCCATATAGGGATAAGTTAGCCAACGCTCCGGCACAGTGCCTCAACGTCTCAACGTCGTTCTTCCTACACTCGAACAACACCGCATCTAGACCACCAAGCCTGATAACGTCGCTGCACGTACCCTCGCTATGCTTGAACAGATGCTCCAAGATTCCCGTGCCAACTCTGGAATGGTCCACGGAGTTTGCGTTCTTCGTACAGACGCAAGCTATGTTGACGACCTTCTCGAGACCGTGCTCGACCACGTGAGCACGGTTTTCGGTGGTCAAGCATTGTTCCAGCAACCTCGCCGAGGAAAACTGTAGCTCGTGGTCGCTAGCCACGCAATTGGACATCAGCAAATCTAGGCCACCTCTTGTTCGGAGGGTGTTGCACAGGCTATAACCCAACTCGTGACCATGCGTAGGCACTGCCCAGGCTTTTCTGATGATCTCGTTCACTCGATTCAGCAATAACGGTGCCTTGCCATTCTTCCCATCGTTAGCCTTCAAACGCTCGACGAAACTATCCAAGAAGCCACAGTATTTAGCAATGGCACGATCAACGTCCTGGGGATTAGATTTGGAACACAGCAAGTCCAGGTCGTCCAAAGGCAAGGAAAGAAGTTCGTCTTCCGCTGGCCTCATCCCGTTCATCAGCTGATTCACCGCGTTAGCCGCGCTGATCATCGACGACTTCGAAGTCACCCCTTTTGAAGCGATCGTGATACTCGACTGGGAACTCGACGCCATGTGCTTCTCGTGATTGTAAATCCCCGAGGAAGTCACTGTTTGGCGTTGCTGTTGCGCCGCCATCGCTTTCTGTAACAGAGAACAAGAGAAACTTGAGGCTTGAACTTGACGTGCCCGAGAGATTATCGATTCCACTCGTCATATCCTGTCCGCATTACCGATGCATTTCTGGCGCGTGCGACGCGATAATAAACGCATTCTGACGCGATCTAACGGACTAACAAACGAAGTTATGAAATTGTTATATTTTTAAGCGTATTTTTTTTTACTACAAGTACCATTCTCGAATCGAGGCTCCACTTTCGCAGCATGTTCTCACTTGAAAAACAAACAGGCACTCTCGTAGGTGTTAATTTTCCAGGCAAATCGATCGAACTTTGTTTTTTCCCCCTCGTCTTGTGTTTGTTTTTTAGTTTTTACTTTTTTTAAGTAACTCAATTATTTCACTACGTTCACAAAACGTTCTACTCCATTGTTTACATTCGTGTTCATCGTAGAAAAGAAGCGAGCTCGGTTATTCCGAATTAGCCTCGGAACGTGTGTGCTCGTGGTTCAGGAAATCGGGAACGACTGAAGGCTGACGCCAAGCTCGTCACCGTTTAAATCGGTGAATCCCTCTTTTAAACTCTCGCGATCGCGTGAAACGTGTGTGTGTGTG
>JAIFRP010000042.1:1120384-1133682 GCA_032403825.1 Odynerus spinipes | reverse complement strand
CTCTCTCTTTCTCTCTCCTACTCGACACCCGTCGTCTCTCGCTGCCAATCGCAACAATGATCTACAATGACAGGAGTCCTTGTTGCAGCCGGAGTCATTAATACGCGTCAGGAGAACGACAAGGGATGAGAGAGTGGTTCGCTCGTCACGTTCCGACGGTCGAAAATAATTTTGAGCGTGAAATCACGAGTGAAGTATTTCCGTTTGGTACCGATGGAAATAGTAGCGAGGAGTACGAGTGTGATGATTTTTTGTAAACATTGTATCACGGTGTTCTTGCGTTGCCGAGAAAAGGGAATTGAAAAGTGTGACAAAGTAAAAAGCAAGTCATCGACTTTTATTTAGCAGGCTACGAGCTAACTCGATCGATCAAACTACGTTATAGTAACTTTCTTAGAATAGAAATGTCTGCGTTGGGTGCTAATCGATACACCAGCTTCGAGATATTATCATTTTTTTTTTTAAATTAATACCATTTGAACGAGCCGACTACCCCAGGCGCGAACAAAACCGTCCGCTTCTACGAGGAAATCATTAACTGCACATCCCACGCTTCCCTGAACTTGAAACTCATCGTTTCCGATGCAATCGACAGGTGTAACCCGCGGTGTCGCTCAAACACGAGGAAGTCATCTGTGTAATCAAATTTCTGGCAATCCGCTGGACCCGCACACGCACACAACACGGTGGACCTTGAACGTGGATCACGCGTGGATCTTGAAAGTGGTTCGAGAAGAGGGTAAGAAGTTGGCAAAGTCTTTCGCGGCCGTGTTCTATTTCGAGTTACGGGGAGATATCGGTGACAGTTACGGCTAGTTGGCACAATTTCCGCGGGATCTTATTGAAATTTAAACGGTTACGTCACGAGCTTAACCACCTCGCTCTGAATGGACCACCAAAGGGAGATGACATTGCAAAAAGAGAAAGACGAGATCGAAGATTCCTATTTCTCTTACCCTCTTTGCGTTGCTAATAAAGAAAATAACGATCGACGTTTCTCAAAAGCGAGTGTTACGTAACTATTTAATAACAACCACTCCGATACCCTTTAAACGAGCCTAAACGATCCGTCGATGAATCAAACGTTATCGTATCGTAATCTTTCACTTAACACGATTACAACTGTAATTATCGGTACATTCCAATTGACCACGATCGAAACAACGAGATGTAATTACTTAGATAGCTTCGTTTAACTGACATCTAACACGTAACATGTTCAACGACACGTGATGCACGCAGAAATGTTTATCACCGCCATACTCGAACTTTAGACACGATGTAGAATCTTCTACTTTTTGCATCGAGTTAACAAAAGCGTACCCTTTCGATAGGATTCTTGAATCGATCGTCCCTCGCCAAAAGTCGACGTGTCACCGTGATGTTCCGGGTCCGTAAAGCTGGAAAAAGGCCCCGTGCGAGCCTCGAAAGACGTTGTCCCATCGACATGCGCGAATGGTGAACTCCAAGAACGAACTACCGTGTTCCGCGAAGGCGTCTTATCGACTACTCGCTCGATACGCGCCCTCAACCCTCTACTGGAGTTATACCAGTGGTGGTGGTTGTTGTTAGAGACACGCCCCGTAGAAACGGAATCGTGTTTCTGCTTGGAGGATTCAAGGTCACTGCGGTAAAAGCCCTACGTTCGTCAGCTAGCACGAAATTCTATCAACTTTCGGTCTTACCCTTTTGTCACCAATCGATACGTCACGAGTTTGCTAAAGGGTTAGGATTTTGAAGTATATTGGGATGTCACGTTGATGGAAAGTGTTTAATAAAGTTGGGGGTTAATTTATAAAATATAAATTAATGGAATTGTTGGTTTAATTATTAGCTAGCTATCGTGATGTCATCTTGTGAGCAAATTCGAAACTTGGACAGTTCACTAGAGCATAGCGTTCGATCCTGAACACAAAGATGATTCATCGATTTTATACGGTAGAATTTTTTTACCGATCAGCAGACCTAACCAAATCCAAACCCCCCTGTCACCAGTGAACTATCAATTTCTTTTTTGGTTCAATCATCGCGCAAAAATCTAATATCACCTAGAATGTCTTTCTAAAACCTGGAGAAACGTCCGAGTCTCTCTATTAACGCTATTAACGATCACGTTGCTTCCATGTACCTACACATGTATATCCCTATCGAGAAGTCATTGGCTGGCTTTCAAAAAGTTTCGACGCTGACTCAAGAGCCACGTCGCCGACTCGACGACGACTTTCGGCTAAAATGATCTAAATATAGGAAAGCGATGAAACGTAAATACCTGGGAAAGCTCTGACGTATGAAAGAACGCTTACGCAATGGCTGAAAGGAGTCGTGTAATCGTTTCTCAGCAGGTTCGACGACTGCTAAATTAAATGGAAACAACGTACACCGAATCTCAAACGAAGATCATTTATACGGTGATCGTTTTCTATGGAGGATCAAATCATACAATTAATGTCGAATTATCGGAAGTGGGAGTGTTTGCGCGTCACGATACGTCCATCGCATGTGGTTTATTACGATAACATGAAATTCACTTTTCTCGAATCATTAACAGGAGTTACGAGGCAGAGTTCCCATGCCAAATTATTTCATTCATCCGACGTCTTTTTTGCATGTTAGGGAAATTCGTGTCTCGTAAACGTTTTAACCCACTGACAATTATTAATAATGATTATGAAAAGTGTGAACAATTTTTTTTTGTCGTTATGCTCTCCCTGTGATCTTTAAATTAATTTAATAAAATATTTATACGCTCAAGCGATCGGAAAATGATGTAAACAAATGTTAATGGGTCGATACGTTTGTCCGAGACTTTCAATTTTTTATAAAGACACTTACCCTAGCTGCGGCGACGCTCTTTTCAGCCGAGACACCGTCCATCTCAACGCGTGCTCTCGCCGCGGTTGCTGCACTTTGTTCCTTGTAAGAAACATCACCAGTTTGGAGTGCTCTCATCTTTGCACTGTTAGCTGTTGCTTTCTCGGCACTGAATCCATCGGTAACGACCTGCGTAAATAATTCCTATTAGTTGTTTATTCCTTTTTTCCTATTTAGATAACGTTAACGATCCTCGTTAAAAATGAGAACCTCTAAAACGCTATAATATCCATTTAAAAGTTATTTGTGATCACTATAATAATAATGACGACGATGATGATCATTATTATGATAATAATAATCATAATTTTATTCAAAATCATTATTACGATTTTAATATCGCTAAGAAATCGTTACATGAAAAAGTCAAAGAAAACGAGACGATCATTGTGACAGCTCGTTAGTTCGAAAGAAAAAGAAAAATGGATGATGGATAAAGAAAGAGAGCCGAAATCCTTGACCTAGACTACGTAGAGGAAACCACACCTCGGCCAAACATTGCGCAGTCTCCGCCTTGTTGTTCGACGTTCTTAAAGAGTCGCTCGCTCGATTATTCCACGTGCGATCTACGAACCGATGATCGCTCGATCAAGATCTCGTCTATTTCTAATGTTAGATCTCGATCATCCTCTTTCTCTCATTAAATCTTTTCCGACAGAGATCTTGGCACGGATCGAATAGTTTAATTGCACCGACTCGTCGTTTAATTGCACAGATCATTTAATTCAAATGTCGAGAAATTTAAGTTAAAAAAAAATTGTGTAAAAATCGAGAGCCAAATAATCTTTTTTTAATGAACGATTTTTTCCTCTCCTGTTTATTTTTATTCTTTTATTTTTTTTTAACCAAACACGAGGATCGTTCGTTATCACTGTCATTTTTTTTGCAATTGCACAACACATTCACTAACCTTCGTCTTGGACGCGCTCGTCATTTTCTTCTGTTCGAATTTCATCGTTTCCTGGCCGGCAGGTAGATTCGCCATGCCCATCGGTGGGCTCATATTGTGAAGACTGTTCAAGGAATTTAAAGTACTCAATTGCGACGGGGAACCCGATAAGTTGACAGTTCCGGTCGCGGGTGGTGGCGTGTCCGGATCCGGGAATGTGACCAATGGCTCTGTCAAGTCAGTTTCTTCGGCAACGCTGCCGTCTCTGAAAAAAAATGAGAAAAAGAATTGTTAATTATTTCATCTTTTTATTTAATCTTTCTTGCTGTCAGTCCGCGGACAGCCTCGATATCTTTTTCTATTTAACTTTTTCTCATCGTAGACAGTGTTCCTTAGTCATTAATATTCTTTTAGCGATAATGGTTGGATACAATTAACATATTTTTGCTTCGTTTGTTTACGGATGCAAAGTAAGGTATTGTAACCTTTCAGCGAGCAAAGAAAAAATTCCGTAAAATATAAAATTGATATTCCCCGATCAATTTGTCAGACCAAACGGTGGCAAAGAAAAAAATTGCTCACTTTTTTACCTAACATTTTGAAACGTCAGAATATTTTTAAAGAGACTCACCTGTCAACGAGGTTCTCCATGCTGCTGCGCAAACGTTGTGAGAAATTCGTCGATATGTTTTTCATCTCCGAGATACCACGCTTGAGTTCCGTAAGATCGCTCTTCATAGAGCTCGCCTTCATTTCACTCGATGAGGACGAGGTGAGGATCCTCTGAGAGGACTTAGCCACCCTGCTCGTGCTGCTGGTGCTGCTACTGCTGCTGCTGGTGCTCTGGCTCTGATTCGGCGTCAGCATCTGCCGAGTGAAAAGTCGTTTACGTTCTATTTAAAATCCACGTGAGGTGAGTCACACGCGCCTCTTCTACTCCACTCTATCTATCTATCTATCTCTCTCTCTCTCTCTCTCTCTCTCTCTCTCTCTGAATTTTGCTACTGTCTCCCTGGCTCGATCTCTCTTTGAGCCGTCTCCTTTCCAAAAATCTCTAATCATCCTAATCGGAATAACTCGTGATGTCAAGGTTTCTAACGCATCGCGCTTCAACGAAATTATGATTTCTTCCAAAAATTATATACTACAATCATCCCGACCGGCATCGCTATTATTATCCTCGACTGTTATTTTTGGGATTTAAATAATCTTGCGTAATGATGACTGTGGACTTGCAGTTGTTAAGTATTCCCGACAATGTGAAGTTTTGACATTTACATTGTGATTCTTTCGAAGAAAATGAATTTTAGAATACGAGTAAAATTTTAAACTTACGTTAAACGACAAATGCTCTGTCAACGATCTCGTAATCAACGTACGAAAGACCTACCGCAAAGATGATAAAATATTGTCTCGCGTGAGGAAGAGGAAAATATTTCAAGAGAGGGGAGGGGGGAGAAAGAGAGAGACTTTGGAACAGAACCGAGCCGTGAAACGGGTTACGAGTAATTATAACCCTCTAACCGTATTTTAAGGATTCGAAAGTAAAATCTCTCGTACGAGTCCTTCGGACTCTCGTGTACCTTGAAAATAAAGAAACTAAGACTCGTTGCGTTATAAATAGAGAAGAGTCCGCTGAGAGATCTGCCAGGACAGGTAATTTGTCTGGGATGACAAATTAACTAATTCGCGGGACAATGTAAATTCGGGTCTACATTTTCCTCGATATTTTGACGCTGCGATTCGGTGAGACTATTTTTTTTTTTGAAGATAATTTCACGAATTCGCACAAATTTTTTACCGAGAGAAAATTTTATAGAACGAGGAAGTAGCGAGTACGAGGAAGTATGAACGAAAAGTAGGAGAAGAAAAAAAACCTTGAAACTACGCAGCGTTTCTAGAAGGAATAACGCGTTAAAAAATCAACGTGGGCGAGAAACTTATGTAGGCATTCGATTACGTTCACCGTGATTCCCAACTACGAAATGACTTGCCCGTAAACCGTCGATGTTGGACATAAAAACCGTACGGCGTTACGAATCGAGGAGAAAAAAAATTACGAACGTGGAGCTCATCCTCGAGCCGATGGAAACAATCGGCGGAATAATTGTCGGGAGTTATGCGAACGATCGATGTCGCGTTCGAATGGGTCAATTTGGAATTACGAGTGTAATGCAATAAAAGAATCTAATAACGATATAAATGAAATTAGTTGGCGTCAGAGAATCATATTGCATAATTTCTAATCGGGAATAATTGAACGAAATGATACGAATTTGTAAAAAAAAAACTGTTATTTTTTTAGTGTATTTTAACAAATTGAAGGTATCACTTTTGTTGATTGGAAGAGGTGAAAATTTTAAAAGAAATAAAAAATCGATACGTCGAAGATAATCGAAAGGTCACATCGATTGTTCGGGAAATCGATGGTCCAGCGTGGGCGAGGATACGTCGCGACGCTTCTTACGGTGGCCAGTGGTGAAGGTCGCTTTGACTGGCGCGATCTTAAAATAGAAAGTTCGATGGCAAGAAGCAGAGAGAAAGAGAGAGAAAGAGAGAGAAAGAGAGATAAAGACCGAAAGAGAAAGAGAATTTTGGCTTTACAAGAAGAATATTTTCACGCAGCTGCGGTTAGGCGCCGCGCGTGGAAAAACCGCGTCACTCTGGCTCGGCTCGAGCAGACCTACTTGGAAATGTATTTTCGCGAGGGTCGTTTCTGGGAAGGAAGAAAACGAAAGAAAATGAGAGAAAACATAACGAACGACGGTTCCGATGTTTGTGCAAATGTTGCACTCGGGATTCCAAGTACCCAAGTCTCTTTAATTAATCTCAAGAATTGCAGCATCGTTTAGACATGATCTCGATCAAATTTCTTTTCTTTCAAAATACATCAATCGTTACTTTCAACTTAGTCCAGTCCATTATATAGTTTATTTTAGTATTTTGGTATTAGTCCATTATATACATTTGAAAACTCCAATGAACCGATAAGGCTGATTTTTAACTACTGATTGAGGAAGGCTTAGAAAAGTTTAACTTGAAATTGCCGACCAAGATTACCTATAAGCTTTCTCCGCTTTCTCTTTTATTTCCCTTTTTTTCGAACATAATGACTGGACTAACTGTCCGATATAGATCAACGCGAATTTACGATTTTCCCTTTAAAAAAATGACTTGCGTCGAGGTAACAACCTGTGGATGATGCGAAACGTGGCTCCTGCCGGTGACCAGGTTGTTCTTTTTCTGAAAGTTTTCCATGACCGATTGCATGTCCCCGTTTTCACCCCCCTCCACTGGGAACTCCGACATCTGCAACAATAAACACCGAAAGGAATGAAGAAAACGCCAAAGAAGCAATAACATAAATGAAATGGTAGCAAACGAGAGCTCGAATACGATCGATTTGATCGTTTCGACTGCGATCTCGTAAAATACCGACGATTACGTACGCGTACAGCGTACTTTCAGCGATCGCGTATTTATTAGCCTACGATAACGATAAGAAGAGGGAAAAAAATCTATCGAAAGTAACTCCGCGATCGATCGGACACCCGTAAAATAATATACCGCGAGTGATATTTACTTAAAGCGAGATTCGTTGGTGCGCGTTCGAGGTAAATTATCAGACCGCAAAACGTGATACTCCATTAAACGCGAGAAACATGCAAATCCGTACGCCCACGTGCTCGTTAATAAAAGTCGAACCTAGGCCGGTCATCCGAACCCGGATCTCTCCCGCGGTTACATTCGATATGTACGTATATCGAACGATTTTATTGAGGAAATCGATTTTTTTCGTAAAATCACCATTAACGTCGGGCCGGTCGATAAAGTCGCGAATTCTCATGCCAGTTTTTTTTATCGGGCCCATTGACGTCAAACGAAGAAGCATAAGAGGTACGCGTGTTCTACGAGTATAATCGATCGTTGCCTCGTAAGCAAACATAATCGATTGGAAATTGATCGTCGAATCTTAAAACTGATCACATTTTTTTATAAGCCACTTCTCGAATTATGTAATAAAATAAGTAAAAGTTATTGGCCTGACATAAGTCACCCTGTAAACAGGCTAATTTTTATTCGGCTCGAACATATGGTATCTCTTTGAAGTTTATCAACTTCTTAATTACAAAAACGATTGAAACGAGTGTAAAAAGAGAATAAAAAAACTAACTCACTATGATACGTTAGCTACGTGAGAATGAAAATAACGAAAGGCTTGCGCTCGAGCGTGTATGTGTGTATATCGGCAATGCGCGTCGCCCACTACTGTTCGATCTCTGACCTCAAATTCTCGAATGAGATACGAGTACCGTCTCTCTGCCTTTCGAGACAGAGAAAGAGAGAGAGAGAGAGAGAGAGAGAGAGAAAAAACGCGGAAGGACATTTCGAGAGCGAGTCACTCGGTTTGGCAGTCTATCAAGAGCCCGCACTATCTCGTTACGTATTCCAAGAAAAAAAAAGAAAGAAAGCAAAAAATGGAGAATGAATAGCAGGGCCAATGATTTTTCGTAACACGATGATATACATATACTATACTCACTTCAATGCGCATCTAGACGGCGAAGCTTCGTTAGCTCCACGTAGAATATATAGAAAACCTAATCCGTTCGAAACAGCAGTCAACGTAGACGATAGACCAACAAAATTCGTCGTGTCGTGCTCGAGAAAGTTCTCCGGCAAATTTTCTCGTCCCTCTGCCACAAGATTCTACCTACCGTCGACATTCGAACGACATTCGTGTCGATATTCAACTACCGTACGAAAAATCGCTGTCAACCGAGAGTACTTGGCAGATTGGACGTGAGAAACAAAGATAGATCGATGTTACGCGCACGGTTAGTAGAAACGAAGTGTTAACTCTGCCACGACACAAAGAACCCGTTCTACGTGTGTATATATATATATATATGTGTGTGTGTGTGTGTGTCTATAAGTATTCGCGTATGCAGACACATACACTTACGGAGAAGAGAAAGAGACAAATTGCCGTTGACCTCGAGACGCGTCAACGGAGACGGTCGGAGGAGTACTGAAAGCCCACAGCGCGCTGGCTGTGCGACGCGCGCGACACCAGCGCCGCCCGTTGTCACCCGCGGCTACTAAACGGGGTCACGTGACCGGCCGCGCACGCTACGCGCGCCTCTTTCAACGCACCACGCACCATTCGCCACGTGGCTCTTTGTGTCGGATAATTAAACGTATATAATCGCTTTTGCGTTATCTCGTCGTTAAAAGGATTTACCGCAAGTTAGTGGATTCCTCGTTTATTTTTATTTGCTTTTTGGACTTCGTGGTTACGGTGAGCACGATACGACGATGACGACGGCGATGATGGCGATGGCGATGGCGGCGGCGGCGGCGGCGAGTTATGAATGAAAGACACGGTTTGGTTGCGTAACTTTACTGAGGGGGAGAAAGAAAAAAGCGCGGTCCTTCCACGAAGTGGCGATTTATCGACGACCCACTTAAGATCTTAAAAAGAGAATTATAGACGGCGCTCGGGGTTCGTGAGGCTGAAAAAATCGATCGATGGTCTCCTTTCTTCTCTTTCTTCTTTAAGCCTTTTTACGAGCTCCGTGTACCGTTATAAGAAAGTGGAAGGGTTTATTCTTTTTTTCTTTTTACGATCGAATAGATTCATCTTGGCCCACAATAGATTATCTCTTTACTCGTTCTCATTATTTTTCATTCGTATCGTATCATAGACAACGCAGCATCATTTTGTTAGTTCTGGTTTTGTGACTGTTTGGATCACGTGTGTACCAAAAGGCGCGATTTTTAAAATACACGTACAGGCGCTCGTAGTAAATCATTTTTCCCTCGTGAAAGGACCGACCAGCTGACCGGGCAAAGGGAAAGAGGGACAAAGGATGGAATGCGGTCTAACAAGGTGTCTAAGAAAACGACGGCACGGCCGAATGTTGTGGAATTTCGGCGAAAGCATACCGGGTGTCCTCGAAAACGCGTACACGTGTATCCTTCTTGAGAAAAGGAGCGAAAAAGAGAGGGAGGGAAAGGAGACAGAAAGTGGGAGCGTGAGAGGAACGACTTGGGATTTCCAGACGCGAGATACACGAATGAGGAAGGGGGAGAAAAAGAGAAGAGCTAAGAAATACGAATGCGTTGAGAAAAAGGAACGGATATTGCTTGGAAACTCTCTTAATGGGTCAGCGATTTCGAATAAAATCACACCTCGCTACCATAAGTTTAATTTAATTTAAATGTAAAAACTTTAATTTAATTTTAATTTAATTTAATTTCAAAACTATCTATTAAAAATGTAATGACTTCTCTGCGTGCTAAGTTCCGCGAGAAATTCAAAACGGTCTTTCGCGTGTCCGTAAAATTCAAAAATTTTTATCAACAAAAGAATAATTATAAAGATTGGAACAAAGTTTAAAGATCACAGATAACATTGAATAAAATTATTTATTAAACGAGATCTTCAATCTTTCCGATGAAAAAGCTGATCAATCTCTAAAGCAAGAAAGCAAACAGGACTGGTCCTTAATCCGAGTCTTGGACGTATCAAGGGTCTCTGTCGGCGAGAGCATTGGCAGACAGCTATAGGCGTCTTGGCTCTTGCCAGACACAAAGAGGCGATTCGGAGACGTCTCCTCGTGACACTATCGGTACGCGTTCGTACGTACGATCGTGTTTTCGAATCTTTTCTCGACACCCCATAAAATCCCACGTGCTATCTTTCGGTTGGTTTTCAATCGCATTCCATTGGCTGTCCCTCCAATATTTTCTTAAAAATTAAAATACCCTCACCCTGCATTAATAATTATGGATAAAATTATAATAATGAAACATCACGTTTCACTAATAATATAATAATAATAGAGTAATTATTTCCTTTACTCGCATTCGGCTGTTTAAGCTCCGAATATTATTGCGATGTGTAATGCACGCCATACTGCGCGTACGCGTACGTGAATATACATAGTGTGGCCGCTCGAACAAAGGGATCTTCTGTGGAGTACCGAAGAGAACGTGCTCGTACGCGTTCTACGGGTTATGCATGCACAAAAGAGACCAACTGGAACGACAGGGAATTCCACGGCATTTCGTCGTCGAGACTGAGTTCGATAAGCTTCGAGAAACTCTCTCTCTCTCTCTCTCTCTCTCTCTCTCTCTCTCTCTCTCTTTCTCTCGCACACGTACTATACGATACACTCGTGTCACTCTATTGCTCCTCCCGTGTTAATCACGTGATCGTCCAAAGATTACTAAATATCTTTTTAAACTTTGACAGAAAAATAACGTTAGAAATTCGAGAGAAAGATTCCAAGCGAGGATATACATATACTTCTCTCTTCAACGAGAGAAACTCGAAATGACTCAGCTGCGGTATAACTTATCGATGCGATAATACTCGACTGGTGCAACGAAGTAAACAAAGTGCATTCAATATCTTGGATGTTGCATAAGAATCCGATCGGACGCATCCGTACGCGAACATATCACGCGTTCGGTCGATCGTGTCACATTTACCCTAGAAACACGTGAACGTGTATTAATTACGAGAGACATGTCGTATGCGATACGCACGTAAACATGTCGCATATTTATACATGTGCGAATAGTTAACGAGACACGCTCGTATTCTTCTGCGATATTAAACGTGCAAATAGCTTCAATAATTATGAGCAAATATTTGTTGCTGAATCGATCGGTCGCCGGACGGCTTCGATCGTCTACACGCTTTTTAAAATGTTACCGGCGTATTCGGTTACGTAACGATCGCGAGGATAAACCGGCTTATTAAGGAAGCCGGCACACGTAAGAATTCATCCGCAGAGTTTTGCGTTCGAGAGCACAGAGAGAACGAACGAGCGAAGTGTTTCCGAGAAGGCCGGGGACAGAAGCCAAAGTATCGAGCACCGTACCGAGAAGCGCTTGTTAACCTGTTTGCAACACTTCCAAAACCGTTTGCGTCACGCGGTACGAATAGAATCACGAAGGCGTCTTTTCTTTTAACGCTTTACTTATCCTACGAACTCGTTTCGTTTCGTGCCTTTACAAAAGAAAAGTGTGTTTACCCGGAGAGGAGCTCGTTTGAAAAGCCCGCCAATTTCCGCCACGGAAGATTAATATTTTCTTTCCGTTTCTAAAGATCCTTATTATTACTCTTATCTGTAGCTAGTCAAATATTTACGCGGGAAGAACGTTATTAACATGATAAATAATTATCTCTTACGACATCGGTATTAAAATTCATAGCAGAAGTAAAAAAAAAAAAAAAANNNAAAAAAAAAAAAAAATAGAAAAGAAAATAGATATATTCGAGCCTTCCAAAAGCTTAAAACCAGTTTCTATCGTAACTCAAGGCAAATTGTATTAGACCGAGGGAACAAACAGCACCCGATTCTAATCTCGAATTACCATAATCTATGTTCCAGCAGGAAAATTTCGTTTCGAGCTCGATCGATCGAAAGGAGTAACGCTTCGAGACGATAGGCTTCGTCTCAGCTGCGACTCGAGGAACGAAAAGACAAAACGGGAACCGGTTTTGAAGACGGAAAGAAACTCGACATCGTCACTGTTCCTGCTCCGTTCCGAAGTTCTGCAGGCGAGAAAGACTCGATATAGTTTCGGTGCGTTTCGCGATCGGTTCGAGTGGAGGAGTACTCGCGTCTTCGTAAGTCATCACAACAATCAACAATGATTACTCATCGTTGTGGGTTAGAAGAAGAAGAGGAGGAGGAGGAAGAAGGAGAAGCAGAAGAAGAGGTGAAGAAAGAAGTCCTGACCTACTCAGTGTAAACGTGTGTGTATGTGTG
Organism: Odynerus spinipes; assembly: GCA_032403825.1. NCBI lineage: Eukaryota > Metazoa > Arthropoda > Insecta > Hymenoptera > Vespidae > Odynerus > Odynerus spinipes. The sequence goes on along the minus strand of JAIFRP010000042.1, from coordinate 1,121,133 downwards.
TGTATGTGTGCGCGCGCGCGCGCGTGTGTATGTGGCAGCGTGTCTCCGAAGAGAAACGCGATGACCAGGATTTGATCTCTCCAGACGGCAAAAGAGACGAGAGGTCAACACGTCGTCGGCACGGCATCGGCGTCGTTTTAACCCGATGATGTCACGTCGTTGTAACGGATCGTGACGTGCTGCCTTGATTGCTCGTCAGATATTACAAGTGCGAATCTCGTTTGCCAGCCGAACGATGACGCATAGTCCGCGAGTGACGTTACGATTAGATCGTAAGAGAACGGACCTGGTTGTCAGTGGTTCTCATGCTAAAGGAACTGAACGATTCTTTGAAAAGTGCCGCGGCATGAAATTGATTTGTTTTTATCTTATGATCGGTAACTGCTTTTCAATTATTGTTATAACGCGATCGATAGTATGATAGCAATGTGATTTTTATGAAAATGTTCAATTCTGATAACGGGACGTAAACAATTTGTAAATACGTATTCTGTTGAGGCTAAAAAGTCGATAGTGTAATATTAGAAATTCGAGGTAATAATAAAGAATGATTCAGGAGACAGATTTTATTAGGTATAAATTATTATGAGTTTTTACATTGCTATCAAAAAATTTACTTTTTAGTTGTATTTTACTACCTACTATTTAAAAATTTACTTTTTTATTAGTCACTCCAATGGCGTGCGTTTTACCCGACGAATGTTAAAAAAAAAAAAGAAAAAAAGAATACAAGAATAGTACTTATAATT
>JAIFRP010000042.1:1095518-1119773 GCA_032403825.1 Odynerus spinipes | reverse complement strand
CCCATGCTTTAACGAACGCTTGTTAGAGTGAATTCCGTTGTTATCTCGACGGTATCGGTTTTCTTCTTTTTAACACCTACTCGAATAATTACACGATGATGTCATGTTGGTTATTGTCTTGGAGTTGAAACGCGAGAAGTATGTGCGTTATTTTGTAAAAAGCACTAATTGCATTCTTAGGTCGAATGAAAGTTCGATCTTAATCTTTTACGAGGAGATTCGGTACGCAACGAGATAAGTTTATCACAGCTCGATTTTTTTTTTTGCAGAAACGTAGAAATAAATTAGGAATTATTTTGGAACTTACGGATTTCAAGAAGGCACCCCTGCCCTTGTAGACGGAGCTATGAGACAACTTGCTTCCATGCTTGTGCAGCATGTTCAAGCCACGGTCGACGCTCATTCATAAAAATCAAACGGTCCCAAAGACCGTCGCGCGATCTCCTCGTGTGATCCCAAAAGCACCGATTCACTTCCTCTCGAAATTTGCACAGGTGTGCACGAAAATGTACGCGTGCACGTTGCCAAAGTTCTGTCGATCGATCGAAATACGTTAACAATAAATTTGCCGTTACTTTGACCAACTTGACGATCGATCTTCCGCCGTTGGACATTAACAATTAATTTGGACGATTTTTGTTCTACATTTCTCTGGAAACTGTCAAACATTTCCCATCGTCCAAAAGTTACAAAACATCTTCGATTTATCACAGTCCATACTCGAGTTTAAAAACCGTAAGACGATTATCGATAAGCGTTCCCTTATCGATATCGAGTTCCGGTGTTACGAGTGAACCCCAAGTCACGATACGGGATTTGTTTCGTTGTCGGCGAAAGAACTCGAGAGTGAGTGTTGACTAACAACACAACAGATCGAGCAAGGTCGATGATATCGTCTCGCTTTACTTTGCGGGTATAACAATACCGAGACGTAACAGCTGTTCAAATATTCGCGCCAATTCCACGAGACGAGCGCGCGTACTTCGAAAGTGCTAGAATAAATACTTTCTCTTAGAGGATAATAAAATAATCGATCGCGACGTCGTGCCTCGAGAAACTCGTGACCATCGATTAATAAATAATAAAAATAATTATTACAACGATACTTAATAGAAATAACGATAAAAATTCAATGATCGTTGGACACCGAAAAACACAAGTATTTAAAAAAAAAATCGAGTTCCACGCATCGGTACACTCCTTTAGTAAATTATCAGTCTGTCTCTTATTAGCAATTATATCTACTCTGATAAAGTTCACGGAAAAGATTTCGGTATCGGGCGTGAACGTATTTACAAGAGTCGATAGCGAGATGGGCACGGCCCGCCGAAAAATTCTTCCACCTCGGGTCCCCTAAAAAAACACGACGAGAACTTCGGATGAGAATTCAATCGGAGAAATCGAAAGGAACAAGAAAACGTCCGTTTCCGGAAGGAAATCACGTCTCGAGTCGAGCCGTAAACGGACTCGTGCATGCTCCTCGCACGTGCATCGAGTTAGGTACACTCCACGCTCGGATGATTATCATTTACACGCTTATTTGACGTATACATAGACACGCGCTCGTATCTACGGCTCTCGTGGAGGTTCGAGACTCATTCGTGCTTATAGAAACGGCGAAAGATCGATCGGCGTTAAATTGGCGTAAAATTTCGAACGATAGCGACGAATTAGCGTGCACGCTAATAGTTCGCGCTAATCTAGCGCGAGCGTGTCAAAAAGTTCGCGCTAATTTAGGACACGCGTCAAGGAAAGGGTTCGCGCTAAATTAGCGTGCACGCTAAAACTCACGCTAAATTAGCGTGTAACGTTCTTTCTCTCGAAAGCGTTTCTTCACCTGTCGACGCTTTTCAAGTCACAGAAAAGATTGCGAAGTCGTCGCGATAATAAATCGGCTCGCACTTGCACTCGTGCCTTTTATCTCTCCCGTTTATCTCTCGTCTTCGGAGAAGACATCGAAAAAAGATAAAGCGTGCACTTGCGAGATCGATCTCTCGATGTGCCGTCAACGAAGGAAACGCGTTCACTGACTACCAGAACGACGTGACAGGCCGTCTTTTAGTCACGCGCCGGTGGCGCTGTCGAAGCGGAGAGAATCAGCTGCGACTGGCTTAGAGGACCAACCAGGTGGTGGTACTGCTAGTGGAGGTGGTGGTGGTGGTGGTACGATTACGATTCGAGTAACAGGTGGGTGCCGACTTTCTTACGTTCTGCTACCGATAATGGTGGGAGAAGAAATATCGATGGTAAAGTGGGGGAGGGCCAATTCTAATCGTACGAGAGAGGTACCAGGCATCTTCCGAGAACCGAATGATTCATCGCGAAAGGTGAAACCAGTCTTTGGGTACACACATACTATGTGCGTTTACCTGTTTACAGGAATTCCAAGATGTAAGTGGGTGGACACGCTAGGAAGTCATGCGGTAAGATTAAGAGCTTCCTTAATTGTACCGGTGTGCTGCAATTCTGCTAACAGTCGAAGCTTTTCCTTGTAGCGATAGCATGACCTTTAATAACGCACGAAATTAATCTTGTCACGTTTTCCTTATTTTTATCGTAATAATCTGAAGTCTGAGAATATGGCTGGGTCTGGTAATTAACGGTAAGGCGATTACTAAACCTGGTCGTAATTAAAAATTAAGGAAAAATTCAGAAATTAGACATCAAGTTTAAAGTGGGACGATGAAACTTGGAGAAAAAATGATCCTCGAAAAAGTAAAACGTGTTGTCGTGGACACACGATAGTTCGTTCATTCCACGCGTCCATTCAATCGTGTAGATCCATACCCGCTTCCCATTGGACAGAAACGAGTAGTCACTGGTCCATTCACTCGGGGCGATGACGTAAGCGCGAGCGTACTACGAACTCGTGTAAGTCGCTTGCAGGTCCGTCATCGCTCGTTCTCTCTCTCTCTCTCTGAATTGACTGAACTATGTTGTATGTACGTGTGTATATGCGCGTGTGTGTGTCTAATGAGTATACGTACACACGTATGCACAAAAGGCACGTGCAATTTGCGGCTACCAATTTAACGACCCCCTCTCATTTTTTAACTAACACCGCGAACTCCGAACAATGTCAAAGACTGACGTTATGGTTTATTTATGGTCGCGTAGAGTGTTTTATCGCGACGATGACGATATCGATGACGAGATAAAAAGAGACACGCTTTTCAGTAAGAGATATCGCTAATTTCGTTTGTCATCTTTCGCCTGTCTATTTTTAACGCGTAATCTGCGGGCCGATTGCGCACGCGCTTTTATATGTACCTACATATAACGCGGGCGAGTTTACACTCACAATTAATAATGTTTCACTAAAGTATAACATCTTCAATGTTCGTCGGATTTAAAAAATTATTTTTTTAAATATTGAATCATATAAAACGATATTTTAAAATCCACTCGTCGAGTTAGAACGAAATTTTTGATGTGTGAATTTTAATTTTGGAAAAAATATAATCCATGGCCCACAATGAATACATCGACTTTTAAAAATGAAGTATTTCATCTCTCGAACACACAAACCGAAAAAAACGGAATTTTAATTAAACTAAAAAATTAAATGTTAAAATAATACATAAGCATTCGAATTTACTGAACGAGTTGTGTAACGTAAGAATCATTTTTAAATTTCGAAAATTAAGGATCAATTCCTCCATTGATGCACGAAAGAAGAGAAAACCCTTCCAGGAAGCCGCAAAGAAAGCCCTGAACTTGGACTCTCGGGAAAGACGATTAGGTGTATGTGTGTGTGTGTGTGTGTTACTCGACCGGCGTAACTCGGCCGGCCGAGTGAGTCACTTCCGAGTCAAGGATGTCACGATTTCTCACGAATGCTCGGAACTCGTAACTCGCTTCAGCGAATCTACGAGCTTTTTCGATATCATACCGCTCTACGTAGAAATTAACCGAGTGAAACGAACTGGAGATTAGAAAATATGAACTAAGTAAACATTACTAAGGGGTTTCCCTTAATGTCTCGATAAAAATTCCCATCTAATTCTTCGATCTAATTATACGATGTAATAGGTAGCATAGGTTATCGCGAAAGTTCAATAGACATTTTTACATGAACACACGTACGTACACATACGTGAGTAGTTACTTAAGATTACAGAAGCAAATATTTCGCATAGAGTTTGGTTCGTCGAACTCCATAATACTCTCCTAAGTTCACGAGGTTCCTCTATTGGGATGCCGGGCATAGTTTCTTTGAAGTACCTATAAACGGATACTCGTTTCCTTTCTACGTACGTACATTGAACAGTTTTCATTGAAAAAATAAAAAAATAAAAAAAATAAAAAAGTTCCAATTTTTCTAAGGGCGTTATCGCGAGCCGAGTCGTTTCAAAGGGTCTCGAGTCGATCGAAATTGGCTGCGAACGAATATCTGCGCTTTCGAAGCCTCTCAAGAGTTTAAATTAACCATTGCGCGTCATTGCACGCTTTAAAGCATCCCGACTACTTCCTCACTGCACGCTGCTTCGCGAGTTTCTAAATCGAGACGCACTTCAATCCAGCCTGTACGCTCGTAATGCTAGAACGAATTTACTTATGCTTGTTCCCGTGCGTATAAAAGATTAGTTATTATAAAAAATAAATTTTATCGTAGATATTATTACGATTAGGGTAAGCTTACACTGCAGACTTTTCATCGGGAGATTTATCCCCGATCAAATAGTTTAGTCGATAATTTCATAGCTAGCTGAAGCAGGGAACAATAATTTCTACAACAATTATAATTTGTGCCGTTACGGCGAGAAATAGGAGACTGAAGAAAAAATGTAGAAAATTTCGAAAAATAGAAAATGAAAAAGAAAATTTAGAAAAATAGAAAATGTAGAAAAATGTAGATAAGATTACTATACCATAAACTATTGAAGTACTCAAATGGTTTTTTTCAAATGAAAATGGAAAAATCTATTTAATAATTCGATCAGCCTATTTGTAATCGGCAGACGTGCACCAAACCGATTCAACTATCGGCCGATGAAAAATCCGCAGTGTGCAGTTACCTTTATACATTAACTTTCATCGACTCGCTATAAATAATTTCCAATCGACAGTTATTCGATACGCGAATATCGATCGTCGTTCGCTGTTGATTAACGCGCTTTAACTCTCAGTTTTATTATCCTAAACTGCAAGTCTATGCTAAACAGTCTCCCGTTTCATTCCGTTTCGATGCGAACGAAAGAGCGATAAAATTGGACTCGCATGCATAATCGCGAGGATGCAAGCGTGAAAGGACTATCGAAGACCGTCGAAGAAGACGATCGGTCGATCGATCGATCGGTTCAATGATCGAGACGACTTTACCTACGTAAATCCCAGCTCGTTCGGTTAAAGATCGGTTACTCACGATTATTATCAGTCTACACGACAAATCAATTAATCGGCTAACGAAGACGCGAGCATTAAAGTATTAAAGCCGGTTTTTAACAGTCTCGCGGGTCAATAAAGTAACATCAACGTTATTTATACATAACGAGTGATTATCTTATCAAATAACACGCGATGACGTCAGATCGTGATTACACGATCGATTACGATGACGAGAAGGGCAGGGAGGCGAAGAGAGGGGAGAATCGATTCCACGAGCAATTCTATCGAACTTCTCTCGAAACGAGAGTCGTGATCTATTTCCTTTTTGGGAAAAACGTCTCCGAGACTTACGTGGTCGAGCAAACACGAGAAGGCGCGTGTTCTTTTTCGACGCTCTTTCTCACGGGCTCGGTGAGAAGTTTGAAATATGATTCACGCCTTTCTTATCGTGACGCACGAACGCGTGCTCCTCTAGGAGACGCGATAAGAGATGACTGTGAGTCTGGTGAATAAAAAAATGTTCAACATAGAAACCTACGCTATTTTTTACTTTTTTTTAAATGAAAAGAAGTTGTGTGATTTTTATTAGTTGGTAACATATATAAGTTGAAAAACGAACATATTCTAATTCTAAAAATTATATTCGGATGGTACGATTGTCTTTAACGCGGGAAACTGTCATAAATAACAATGGAGATTACATTACTGATTGAATGTAATTCTTTAATTTCTTTTTTAAATGTTGTAAAAAAAATGGTGACATCAGCGATACAATTTAATAATTAGTCAGGAAATTTGAAAATACGTCACCATTGTTTTTGTAACGTATGAGACAACGGATATTTTTATTAAAGACATTTGCATAGGTGATCGCGATCGTTCCTAATGATTTAATAAATCACTTGAGTAACAGATAAGGGAAAATATGGCTGCTGCGAATGAATCACGCGTCTCTTCTCCGAAGATATGTAATTTTCTTCTTCCTTCTTCTTCGTTGCCGCGTCTACTCGTGCGTTGCACGCTCGTGCATTCCTCCGGAGGAACGAGGAATGAATCATCGAGTCGATAACGCATGCGATTGGCCGCGAGCGAAGCCAAGATCGTTCACGATCTACATGTATGCGCGTACGTGTATTTTTTTGTTCGAATCGATGACGATGCGTTCACCGGTTCGACTTTACAAAATTTACGTAAAAATTAAGGGAACGATATTTTTGTTATTGCACTGATAAATATAAATATACGATAAGGTACATACTAATAAAAAATGTATATATCACTTTATATATATCCAATCAAGGATCAATATTTTTTACATCGACAACTTATTCTTTTTATAGACAAAGGAGACATCAATTTTTTCTTCAAATATCCGTGATATTTTTCTACACGAATCTTTTTTATCGGCACATGACGAACCGGCAAAAGGAATGAATGAGCGAACGAATGAATGAACGCGTAGTGAATCATTTGCGGAGGAAGTTCAAGGCCACGTTACGTACCCAGACAGAGACACGCGTGCTTCTCTATCGTATTATGCGTTATCACGAAGGCGCCACGCGTAAAATTACTTGTCTACATCCTTGTCAATTTTTTTTTCTTCCGGTTCTTTACTTACGACACGTTGGTCGTTCGAAATAACCACGATTGAATCATAAAAGTTTATTTTAGATAACCACCTCCTTTTCGAAGTCGGTTAAAAAGAGAGTGCTTCCCGCACTCCAAAAATTCTTAACTTAAATTAAATAATCGTAAATAATTGTGAAAAGGAGTATATGAAAATTGATAAAATTAGATTATGGCGATAATTAGAACGACGATGAATGAGTCAAGTAAGAAATATGAAAGTATGCGAGCGGGGAATGTCCGAAATTAGTTTAATAAATTCGTAGAGCGTGCGTGTGCGAGACGATCGGGCGAGAAAAAGGAAAGTCGGGCTCCTTCGTGACTGGAATTCCTTCGTGATTCCTTTGTGACTCATCGCGCTCGCCGAGAGGAGCCAAACCCTGCTAACACGTATTACGAGAATCGTCCCTTACCCCTCTGCCACTTTTTTCGTGATCCTTTTTGTGACCCTTCGAAATTCTTTGCGGGAATACCGCTTTGTTATTAGTGAGTAAGACAAAAAAACGTTTGGGATTAAAACCTATGGCGCTGCCATCAATGATCTCGTTTTTAAGATTACAATGAGATGAATCATCGGTGTTTCGTAAGGAGAGATGCAGCATGAATAAAGAATGTATCCTGCTGGAAGGTTTCTGTTCTTTTTTCTAAATAATATTTAATTTATTGTCATGGCCACATTTATTGTTTAAACCACGGGATTGGACACGTAAATTTACGCGAACTAAAATTATGGAAAACAAACAAATATTTCCTTGGTAGTAGCAACGACCGCGAAATGGTCGAAAAGTTTGGAAAAGAACCTAATGTAAAATATTTTACCCCGAAAGAATCTTTCTACCTGTATCCCCACCTCTTTATCTCACCCGTAGGTCAAAGCACACGATTCAAATGGAAATTCGAAATCTACGAACGAACGAGCGAGCGTCCGTCCTGAAAATATAGAATAAGAGGGGAAAGAGCTCGTTTAGAAATGATTTGCTATCGTCCACATCTCGCCGCATTAGAATATGAAAGGACATCGCGAGACACGTTCGGTGGCACCCTGCTGGAATAAAAGAGACGCTCTTTTAATTAGAATCGGTATCCTTACGCCCACTTCGGAGTCTCCTTTGTTAAAGTGTCATGCGAAAATCGAGTGCTATCACTAAAAACCGGTGCACAAAAGTAGATTACGATCGTGGCCGACTTTCCGACGCCTAATCTTTTCCTCTTTTGACATTTCCTTTGTTGACTCGAGTGATTTATGATCCGAGACTAAAGGCGAAAAACTTTTTATGGGCGTAAAATTGAACGATCGTATTAAAATATGATTTTAGCGTCGTTTTAATGGAACAAATTATTTATTATTATATATTGTATATTATACTATTATATAATTATTCAACAGATTTCTCTGAGGATATTAATTTATTATTATCTTACTTTTATGATTTCGGACCATTTTTCTATTACATCACACGGATCTTAATGAGTCACCATAAAAGAGAAATAAAAGAGCAAAAGAAACTAGAAAGGAAAGGAAAAACATATAAAATCCGTGGGTGTTGCTAATCAGGAATGGCGCCACTCGAAGCGGGCTATCAACCTGCGGTTCTCAAGGAGCTACCGATAAAGCTTTTGCGGAAGAAACGCATGAACTCTGCAGCGTGGCTGGAAGAAACGAGATCTGTAAACTACGATGTAAATGACCGCCGTCACGCTCGATTACGTCAGTTATCTTAATACTAATGTAGGTACGGGTGTGTGAGTGCACTTTCGTAAGGAGATGATGGTGAACGCGTAACGCGATACTCGAAGGAAAATCGCCAACGTAATTGCTCCTCGGCCACGTCAAGAAATTCCTCTCGATTGGAAAGCTGATTTCCGTTTGCGAGAAAATTGATTACCGGATGTGTATCGGCATTGCAATTATTAATTTCGATCTTTCCAGATAAATTAAGGATTCGAAATCACTCAGAAGTTAGTAGCGAAATTTCATTTAAACAATTTAAAAAACCGGGGACTTTTTTATTTTTATTTTTTTTTTCATTTCATTATTCAATGGAGGGAGTATTAATAATGTAACCAAGCACCTCATCGTTTTAATGCTACTCACAAGCAGACACGGAAGTTCAGTGGCGCCGGAAGTGGCCGATTCAGTGATTCCCTTTTCAACATACCTATGGCATGTCGACGATCACGTTACCATCGACGTCATTTGTCGCGTTTCATCATTTTTTTAACATGTTGGATAAACAACGCGTTTTCAAAATCACTCTCGCACTTACACGTATTTTTTCTTTCTTCTTCTTCATCTTCTTCTTTTCTCTCTCTCTCTCTTTCTCTCTCGTTAAATGAGAATCTCGAAGCTACTATGTACAGCGAAGTGGCAGCTTCTTCTCGTTAGAGCAAATACCGAATGGCGGCTGTCCGGCCGTTTCGAGCACCCACTACGCTTTTACGAGTATTTGCCTTGTGTTTTCGAGCCGCGCCGGCGAGAACGCTTTGAGCCTCGAGACTTTTTTCTACCAGCACGGCCTCCGGTCTTTCGAGAGATAGAAACGTAAAGTCTCCGACACCGTGTAAAAATAATTAGGAAATTTGCCTAGAGCAAACGTTGAGATTAAAGGCTGGCGTGTCTTCTTTTTTTCCTTCCAATCCGCTCAAAGTCTTTGAACTCTTCGAAGGAACACGTATTTATACGCGCCTGTTACTTGAACGTGTTAACACTCGCTAGAGGTAGAAAAAATTCAAGGAAAAAAGAATTTCATTTTTTTTGCTTTTTCAGTAATTTTCATGACATTTTTTTTAATTGCATTGTGGACGATAAAATCATGTAAAATGACAGCACGTGTTCGCGACCGTGTCCGTCAACAAAACGTGACTGTCAGACCGTGAAACGGAAAAAAAGACACGAGAATACTGCTCCTCTCAACGTATAACACTTTAACGGTCACATACATTAACCAAAGGAGACAGTTTGCGAGGTCGAACGCAAAGTCCATCGAAAAGCGTCAAATGAGACTTCAATTAAATAAATGATTTATCATTGATTTTTATCTCACGCTACAATAAAAAAAATCAAACGACTCTTCCCTAGATATACATAGATCACGTATTTTACAAAAGATTAGAATCGCGAAGAACCTAAACGAAAATCGAGGTCACGGGCGCGAGTTGAAACAAAAGGCCCGAGTAATTGGTGAGGAGCAAGGACAAAAAAATGACGTTAATTATCTTTTTATCCCGGAATATCTCATCGACGTATCCCTCCTTCCCTCTCTCTCTCTCTCTCTCTCTCACTCTTTCTCTATACTCTGTCGGCTTCTTTCCAGGCCGCTTAAAACATTCCGCCGGGTGATGAGAATTTATAGAGGAAATCGCTAATTGAACTGCCCGTAAATCGTTACGAAATGTGACATATTCGTCCATCCGGTCGTACATACCACTTTATACGGCTGATATGAAAGAATAAGGAGGAGAAGAGAAAAAAAGGAACATTTTATTACGCAAGACCCTCGGTGGTTCCTCACGAGCGTCAGTTTACTCTAATTAACCGATATTCGAGGAACGATACGGTGATCGTGCGCGATGATAACGAGACTTCTCTATTCTGAAGGAAAATGAAAAAAATCTCGCTACCAATGGCAATTGTGTCATTAAAAAAGATTTTCTTATCGTCCGTTGCAATTAATGACAAGTCATGGGATCAGATATTATATCTACATATAGATATGTGTATATAGCGTGTACGAACCTATTATTAAGTTATAATGGAAAAGATGTATCCACAAAAGGTTAAAGATCGTCATCAGCGAGGAGCAGAAAATTCTGCTCACGTATCTTCACGCGTCTTAGATCCTATGAAAAATGAGAAAGGGAGAGCGAGAGAGAATGTATAGACGCACAATATTAATTACCCAACTAACGAGCACCATTACGCGGAGGATCGGTGCTAAGTAAAGTCTATTAAACTGTGATCGATTTTCTTACACGGCAAGGTTACTCGCTAGCTTCTTTTTCTTCTTCTTCGTTAGCTCTTCCACTGTTAATTGAGATTATTCTTCAAAAAAGTGTTATAGCACGTGTTATTAATATTTATACAGAAACCGATGCAATTATCGGCATCGCTCGAGATCGTTCTTACGGCAATTTTAGCGACAACATCTGCGTGCTACTCGGCACGGTAATAAATTTCATCTAAATACCGTTTACACCGGGTGCGTGTGCACTGGTTAATCTATTACTCGTCCAAAAATATATATGTCATAGTTACGGACATAGGAACGGTCGGAAGACCGCAAGATTCTCTTGGAAGCGATTTCAAAGTACGGTGAATCGGATGCATTCCAGCCTAGGTCGTTACCTAGATAAGCTTTTAACCTATAAGATGTATCGAGGCGAGTGCCAACTTTCTAATGGCTTCCTCGAATTTAACAGGGCTATTGAAAGGTTTTAACTTCGATCGGCATACTCGACATATTCAAATACCCCGTGTAACAAAATTATTAAAAAATAATTCGGTAGATACCCATTTTGAAAATTGTCTCAAAATTTGGTCTACTTTTATAAAGCGCTTCTAAACATTAATGCTTAGGATTTTTAACAAGCAGGACCTACAAAAGGATTCCATATTCTATAAATTTCCCCCAAATTATGTACAGCTAACGGTATTCAATTTTTAGATAATAATGTTTAGATTCTAAGCAAATTCTTAGGCCCCTATCACGATTCTAGGTATATACTTTATTTCTGCTCGCTCTACAGCTTCGAAAGATCTTTTAATAACACGTCTACTAGTCGAGACTACGAAGAGGATCGTGCGTGTTGCTTCGATGTCAACGGAAATCTGATTCGATGGAACATAATATCGAAATTGGACGCCAGGATGTAACGTCGAAGATCTCTCGACCGATGATATCGGATTAACGCCTACAGACGTATATGTATATACATACTTGTACATGAGAATAGTACAACGACTGGACGGTTCGCCATAAAATCACTAATTTAGCGATAGGCCGATCCTGAAACTGAGCCAAACGAGCGTAAAATGTCGGACTTGTCACAACAACATAATAATACAGCGTCGAAATGTTCTAGGATTTTGTGAACTATGATATAGTTGGACGTTATTACTTAACGAAAGATTAATAACTATTTTATTAACGAAATGAATTATGAACGATGCTCGTAAGTAATACTTACGGTAATTTTTATGCTAAAGATTTACTTCCGAGTTTACTTGACTTTTAAGGCGTAAGTCGATTTAGGATAATTAAAGGGGATCACGTATGACGCACAGAGGAGTGAGAGAGAGAGGAGGGAGAGAGAGTACTCGCTACTTTCGCTAGTTCATAAGCAGGCTGATCCTCGGTCGTCGTTGGCCCGGTAATTACTATCATAACTATGTCTCTCGACCGTCTCAGCCGTGGAGAGCATTATAACCACAGATTAAATGCATCCGGTCTACCGTATTAACGTGCGGCTTTCGTGAAAGCCACGCGCTACTGGTATCAGTGACGTAAAAAGTAACCCGCATCTTTAATAAAAAATAAAAAAAAAAAACTTTAACCTAATCTAATCTTTAATTTAATCTTTCAGATACTCGATAGAAGATTATTGTAATTGTCTACCTAATTTGTTCTAATATCACTTAGACATTTGATCGTGAAATGGAAACAAAGGAAATACCTAAACAAAAGAGATAATAGAAACTAAAAAAGAGAGAGAAAGAGAGAGAGAGAGAGAGAAATAAAGAGAGAGTAAACGGAGAGTAGAAACGGCGAGAAGTGAGACGCCCACGGAGAGCGGATGCTGGGTCGACAGGGTCACCTCTCCAGCAAAATGAATCTTTTATGCCTCGCGCAGACTCGCCTTTACGACGCTCTTCTGCGTCCTCGAGAATGTTCCGATCCATTCTTTCGAAGGCTCTTTCAAGAAGGTGGTCCCTGTCGTCCTGCGCCTTCGAGGATTAACCCGAGAAGCCACGGAGTCTCGATGATTCTCGATGAGCCGCTCGATTTCATCGATGACCTTCGTGAAAAAGTGTTGCCACTGCGCTTTTAACTTTGCCGCCGGGCTCATCGTGAAACATAATACCGCGTCTTTCGAAATTTTTCTTTCTCTGTACGAACTGATATTTTTAAAATAAGTTATGAATAAAAAAATACTAAAAAAATGTAACAATAAAAAAATTAATTTGAGTTTTAAAATACCGAACCGACCGTGCTTCTTCTTAGTATAATAAAAGAAATTGTATTTTTGTAGATCCTTCGTATTCTAAAATTACATTTTTCATCTTGCGATTATGTATAGTAGCATGGAGTATATATTACGGACACTCCTTTTTTCTGCTCGAGTAGATCTCGTCGAAGGTCTTCGGAGGAACAAGCGTATCTTCTCGTACAAAGAGAGCACATTGATATTAATGCCACTCTAACCGGCACCGAGCGTCCATTTAATGATAGCGATCGTGGCACGAGCCACCCTATTATTCATTTCATTATCCAATTCAATGCCAGAGAGCCCTTCCATCGTTGCTCCTTTTAAATCGAATCTAACTGCTTATCCCGAAAATTGGTTTTCGTTCTTTTCTGCAAAATGGCTTTTTTATATTTTTTTTTTATAATTATATAAGAATATATAATTTTATAAGAAAAATTCACGAATCAGCTAAACGTATGTTAACGAACGATTATACGACACGATTTATATCCGCGATGTTAAAGAAGCTAACAGCGTTGAAGAATCGTGGAAGCGTGCCAGAAAAAGAGGGGGGAAAAAGAGAACGCACGATATATGTATTATTTTTCTACTCTTTTACCCCGAACACGAATACAACGGTCACGTTCACGGTCACTTATTCGAACGAGACTTCAAAGAAGGCTCGTTGCATAATTCTACTATTTTTACAATTAGCCAACACAGAAGAATTACATATTTCAAGATCAAAAACGGAGCACGTACCGTCTGGGAAATAATTTTTTTTCTTTCCAACGGCACGCAACTCACCACGTGGTATGTACGTACATGCAAATCGTATAGTATAGAATTCGACGCGCGTCTTGTTTCTCTCGGTAAGTAACATATAAAGTAAATATAGGAATAGGCCTGGCGCTAATCCAATCCCTTAATACTCCCGAAATGTTTCGTTAAGTTGTTGCGTAAACAGTAACGATTTACTTCGACGCAAAAATCACACTCTCGTTCCATTTTCATTAGAATAAAGTAATCGATTTACGATCGCGGTACGAGCATGAAAATCACGCGCGCTTTGTAAAAGACGAGCTAATAAATATTTCTAAGCGTTCCGTTGATGTTTACGAATCCGCTCGGAAACGTCATCGGGCCTTTAACTCTACGATTCGACGTACGAACGTGTTTCATGAACAGGACGCGCTATCGGATATTGTATTTTCCTTCGAGCAGCTTTCACGCGGTCGCTTATGGGTAACGAATCGAAATGGAGAGGCTCGTATAACTGTACATTTAGGTGCAAACAACGGCACGTAGATCACAATAAAACGGGTACGCAGTTAAACGCATCGAACGTGCATCCACATAAAGAAAAATAAATATTTATTTCTCATCCCACGTAGCCAGTAGAGAGAGAAAAAAAAATACGACCAGTCTCGTGGCTTCTTCCCTCCCCAAAAATGAAAAATCCTTCAGGAAACCTTATACGAGTTTCGCGAGAATCTAACAAAATTACTTTGCCATCGTAACAAGGAAAATGGCGGCTGGTCGGACCGTTAGAACGATTCTCAGGGATATTTCTTAGCGGTAAGGCTAAGCACACGCACGCACACACATACCTATAGCGAGAGAGTTATGCGGCTTATCGCTAAATCGGGAATGCGCCATAAACGTTGTCGTCCGTGGACGACGATGTCCATGTGCGGCTAATCTTATATATACCCCCTTCGTACCCGATGCTTTTCCACGACGATTTATCTTCTAGCGGTACAGTCGTAAAAGAACGGCGATGATCTTTTCGCAGTGAGACGCGCGAAAACGACGGGTGCTTTCGAGCTTTCCTTCCTCCTTCCTTGGTATAAATCGAACAGGTCGGTTGAACCGGGTAGTAGATTTAACAAGCAGATCGAATCGGGTACGAGTTTTATGAGGGATGTTTAACAGGCAAATTTTCTTCCCCGCTAGGTCGTGTCCGTTGTCTCGAGCTATCGTAGAAAATTTGAGAACAATTTCTTCGCTAATATATACGTTTCTTACCTTTGTATGAAAACCCGAAAAGAAGGCACGCCGTGGCGCAGAATACGACGACATGTTGATCTTGTTGACGACCATTGTCATGGCAAATCACGATGAATCTCCCACTCCTCTTCCCGTGATTCTTTTCTTTCGAAAAAATCGTCGGAACACCTTGGGGATAACAGGATCGATCCACCTTCCCTCCGAAGAGCGATGATTTCAACAAAGTCCTCCCCCTTCCCCGATCTCGACGGTTAACGACGAGTTATCACGCACGTTATTTCTCCACGTTAGACGAAGGGTACATGCTATGCCGTGTTTCCAAAAAATGCCTACTCATACTTCGATACCGTTGTTGTTATAACTAAGAAAAATTTCGTTGAAAATCGAACCCTTTGAATATAACCTTCTACTACGTCACACGATAATAATTCTCGTTGTACGAAGAAGCAAACGTGAGTAGCGTGAAGAAAATCGATGACGAACGACAGATCCGAACATGCCGAAGGACGCGCTCCAACTGAGGTAGCGGGCACCGTGCGCCGCCATTTATAGGTCCCCACCAACAACCTCGACAACCAATCGCAAGATCGTTAGCTCGACACGGCGCGCGGTACGAAACATCGAGCGAGTCTAGACTCGACGTACCGTGCTCGGTACCCAGCGTGACCTTCGAACTCGATGGGACGTGTTCACTCAGGCTCGCACGTTAGATCGGAATAAGAGTAGGGGTAGAACGACGATCATTGGGAGATTCTCGAGCGTCGCGACGCGTAAACCCGTTGTGGTAGGGCGAGAAGAGGCTGGACAGACGCCGTTGATGGTACGGAATCGACGAATCGTGGAACTTTCGCGGAACGATGCTCCTTCGGTGATCTTTGCGATCCTGCTGCGGTTCCGATGATCACGATGACGATAGTTCGACTATTACTTTTAAGCATTGTGATCTTTCGAAGAGAGATAGTCACGGACGAACTATTGTCGCTTTTTTATCAGCAACAAATTAAACTAATAAATACGTTCACTTTATTTCTATTTTTTTTTTTTAATAATAATTTTGAGATCTATTATCTTGCTCTCAGGCCACGCCTCGTATCCTTCTTATTTCCTGATTATTTAACCTGCCTATAAATCTTAGCCTCCGTAAACGTTTCTCCAGCATTTTCCATTATCGTTAATGAGAGTATATTAAGGCTGATGAGAGATCATTGAATTTCTTACCGCATTAGCACACGTCTCGTAACACGCAAATTAGTTTGTCATCGTGGTTTGCCGACTGCCATCGATCCTCTACTCATTTATCACCTGGTACTTATAAAAACGGTGGAAGCAATTTTTGAAGATAAATGAAATTGTCGTTCTCCACAAATTGCCTCGAAATTGATAATTAAATTTGCGTTGAAATTTCCGGCAAATTCGTACGGTAAAATAAACCAAAAAAAACAAACAAATAATAAATTCTTCTAAATTTTGACGTCACCGATGCGAGAAGAGTATGGTTTCACGGGGAAATCCCGATTACCGAGTAAAACAACGAAAGACGTTAAGGATCTATGGAGAGTTTGCTTGAACAGCTGTCTCGATAATCTACAAAAGAAAAAGAGAGAAAAGAGAAAGAAGGAGATAGACGTATAGAAAGGAGGATGCGTTCTTTAAAGGGGTCAAACATACGCTTACGTAGAATCCTGCGTCGATGGCTCGATTCTTGCTAAGTGACGGCGAAATTGGAGCGGAAGAAAATTTTGTCGAGGCCGGCAACACGTGTGCGCGCGGGCACGATGCGGACGCACATGACGAAATAAAGGAGCGGGGAGGGTAAGGAGGCTAGCGTTCGTTGAGCCCGAAGGAAAAAGCAAACTAAAAAGAACGAGAAACGAAATAATACGAAAAACGTTGAAACGACTTCGAAAGAAGACGAAAAGGTCATCGTTCGGTTTTTAAAATGACTCTTTGCGATTTCCACGTACCTACGCCTCTATAAAATAAAAATAGAAAATTATTGTTTCTCACATTTTCCGCGTACCTCGACTTCTGTATAAAAAAAAAGGAAACATAGGCTATGATCTCGATATATTTTTCTTGGTAGTACAACAAGAAGTGAACGAAGATTCCTACAGTTTTAAGAGGAAAAAAATTTCGACATGACTCGAAGTTTAAATTTCAACGATCCTATTTCTCTAATTTTTGTCCTCTCTCTCTTTTTTTGTCTCCCCCTTCTCGATCCTACACGACCCATGAACTTCGCCACTGTAAATCAGAAAGGAAAACGGGAGTGGCGAACGAATCGGCGTCCGCGCGCGTCGCGACGCAATTAATTTCGACGAAGCGCGATGATGGAGCTTTCTCCGGTACTATTTGTGACTTCTCGAGAAGAAAACGATGCTTTAGAAGTGGCAGAATCGCCACGGTGCGAAGGGAAAGGGAAAAAAAGGAAAAGGATGGCCCTCGAACGGTCTTTGGCGACGCGGAGTCGCGTGTATATTTATCCAAAGCGCACAAACCGCGCGAGCTTTGCGACAACTACGGACCTGTGACCACTCTCTTCTCGCTTCTCTTACCCTTTGCAACTGTTACGAGCGAACGAAGCTTATCGGAAATGCAAAGAGAAATCCTGCCGACTGGCACGTCTCCTTTAACGAATTTTATCGGAAAATTATCTCGAAGATCCATAAATGTTGACAACGACCGTACTTCGAGCTTTCATCCCTTTTTTATCTCCTACATGTTCGAAGAGATAAAGATTAGGATACGGAAGAAGGTACAAAGATTTGGGAAACAGGATAGGTAGCTCCAAAATATTTGAACTCCACCACGCGGTGGAAATAGGATCGAAGGATGATTAGACGAAAGAGACAATTTGCACGCTTTCGAGAACGTCACTCGTAATTTCTTACGTATGCTGTACAAAGTACGTCCTCTCGTTACGATTCTAAAATCGTATTGTCTTCCGAGTCAGTTTCTTCTTATGTTTCAGTTTCATATCAAAGGCACGCCAGGGTGGGAAAAAAGAGAGAAGTGGACGAGCGGTAGAAACATCAAGCACCACTGCCCAGCAAATTGTCGAGGGTGTTACGAGCGAGTCGATGCGAGTTGTCATTGGTTTCCAGATGACAGAAATTGAAGCGGTCGTTATAAAGATATCTTTGTCTTTGTCCAGACTGCTGACGGTAATTTTTTATCGAGTGTGTATCTGTGTGAGATCGCGAATACAACGGTATTATAGATACCGTACCTAATAGACACTTAAATTTAGATCTAGTTGTAGCGAAACTGCTTGGATCAAGGACTCGTGGCTTTTTTATTGGCCGGTTGAGGACAATCGAGATGCCGGTGACAGCGAGTGATGATGTATCGCTAAAATTTTTGATTGCGCATCTTATACATGATACAATGTTTAAAACAAAAAAATTATTGTCATCCCCGTTAAACGTCTGCGCGAAGAGAGAAACGCTTGAAGTAATGTACCGCGAAAAAAATAAATAAATCGTAAATAGAAGGAAGGGGGGATCCTCGATAAAACGTAGAAGAGAAGAAAAGAAAACATCGGTAGCGAGCGTCGCGATTAAATTGCTCGGCGAAGGCGAAAAAGAGAGAGGTCTTCGCTTGTAGTGGATGGAAGACGAGAAGATCGTTAATGGCACATAATTCACGCGATGAATGCGAATTACCTCCCTCCCCTTTACCGGGCTGTAATTTTCTGCCTTCTTTTTACTCCTTTCCTACATCTCGACCCATCTGTTTACTTATGTAATGCTTGTGCAATAATTACCGATGTTTAAGCAATTGTACGCCTCCGGCGCTACCGAACGATCTTGTAAGAGTGAAACAAAAAGAACTTAGGCTATTGCGATCGACTTCTCTTACCATTGTTCCAGTAATAGTAAATCATTATCTTCGTTTAAGATCACGAACTAAAAACATACATTTATTTATGATCGCACATGATCTTTGTTTGCGATCTTGCAAAATGTTATATATGTATATTATCGACAAAGTATAGAATTCCGGCATTACATAGAATGCCTAAGAAATTTATCTATTTCCTAAAATCATCAGGCATTGTACGAAATAAATTATGTTATAAACATTTCCTAGGCATTCTATAGAATAACAACTTTGCCGATAACATATACAATTTATTGTAACTATGACTGTAACTAAAATTGTAGACTAAATTTTAAATAAATCAAGTGGATTATATTATGAATAAATAAATCTTTTTGGAACTCGTGGTAATGTTCAATGATTTTTAATGAAATCCACCTACATCCTAAATTTCGCTGGATCACATAAGATCGTCTCCCGCGATCGTTCCCTTCCGTGTTCCGGCGAGGCGTGTCAGGCCCGAGGCCAAAAATATAAATCAAAATGGTCGATTAGCAAGAAGATTTAGTGAGCACGCACGAAGCGAGGCCCGGAACGGTTAATGGTTCAATTGTTTGGGTCAGTCTGGACGGTAAAAGATTAGTCACTCGCGAGCTTGTGAATGAAAAGGACTACTTTAAGGAACTCGCGTTCTATACTCCCTCACACGTATACATAATATGCCCCACGCGAATTCGCGCGATCGCGCCTCGTTAATTCGATTAATGAGTCAATAGGCTCGCCTTGGAATAATCTCGAGCTCTCTCGTAGCTCCGAGCGATTTTATGAAGTTTCGAACACGCCACCCACGCGCACAGCTTCGCTCCAGGAACTCGTAAATTTTATACCCGCCATTATTGTTTCTAGATCGTATCATCGTCGACGATGATGATCTAGCCGATCGATGAAGAACACGTCACGTCTTCCAGACGTTTCTCTTCCTCTTTCTTTTTCTTTTTTTTCTTCTCAATCCTCCATGGAAAATGACACACGCTCACGTCTAGCTAATAATAAATATCCGCCTCGTAGTAGTGTGCGGCTTCTTCCTCTTCCTCGTAATAACCACCCTCGATCTGAATCTTGGATTCATCACGCTCCATTTCCTCCGGGAAATATTCGTTGATTATTTTTTGAGCTTCTTCTTCTTTTTCGGTAGCAAAATATGGATCGATTCCAGCGAACGCCAAGAAAGCTTCCTCGTTGATCTTCCTGATAACCGTGACGAAGACCTCCGTTGTCGGTTTCCTGACCTTTCGTTCAATAATTTCGACTTTATAGCACGAGCAACGTGTGTTGTTCACTGATCTATCATCTTTTACATACCTTTCTGCTGAATTCTTCAGGGCTGCTAGCTATTTTTTTCACTAGCCTAGGTTCGTCGATCGGAAATGCACCGAAATACTCGACGGCATCCGTGTAAGCTTCAAAAGCGTTCCGTAGGTCCTCGAATTTTTGCACTTTGTATTTGAAGGCACAAAGGGGCGGAGGTGGTTTGGGTACCTCGTAGGGATGGTTTTCAGCCATGTATTGTTCGAAGAGCGTCAGGAAAACGTGAATCTTGCTTCTAGCCTGGTATGAAACGATATGAATAAAGCGTCTCATTTATGACACCCATCTAGTATACTTTCATTGATACCTGATAAGGTGCCCACATAGGTGGATCGATTCTGAATATATCACCCTCGATTTCGGGATCAGGCTCGTGGATGTACTCGTATCTCTTCAAGTACGTCCCTGTAACCGATTGTCTCGGTGTCTCGAGAAGACTTCCAACGATGGTCTTTCTGTGTGATTGAGTTTGCAGAAGACTGTGAAAATAATTCTCGACGTCGTTTATCGCACGCACGGGACACTTGGCTTCTTCATCTGGACAAGTGTTTGGGTAAGGAACTGGCCACTCTGGCGGAGGTGGTCTGCTTTTCATTCTAATAGCCATGCACTTGCCATCGGTCAATCCTAAAATGATCGAAGGATTTTCCATCTTAGTCGAATTGGATGATTTTCAATTGGACGATGTTTATCGGAAAGAGATCAAGTGTTTAAAGGTACCAAGGGCCATAATAAGTCTAACATTATTAAGGAAAGATCCAAGCACTTTTTTTATTGCTATAATAAAAATATATAACAGGACCTACTGCCAGACTTCTTAAAGTAACTTTAAAGCGATTTTCTGACTGTTTTAAAGGCCCTTGATTTCTTTCTGACCAGTGTCGTCTAATTACTCCTTCAAAAAGGATCACCTATCACGCGTTCTTTCGTAATCTCAATGTCACTCTCCACGAACATTTTCTTTATTGTCTCCTCGTCCAGCTGAATCCTTATCTCCTCCTGAACATCGAAGATCCCCCTAAGGAGATCACGAACCAGTTCGGTGTAAGGAGCGCACTGCATCTTAATCTTCGGATTGCCCTCTTCATCTTTAAAGACCCAAGGGTACAGTATTACTACCATCATCTCGCAGAGTTCCAACATCATTTGCGCCATAAAGGCCTCGTACTCTGCCTTCTTCCTAGTCTCCTCTTCCGTCTTCTTCTTATCCGCTATTGCTTTCCTTTAGACAAAATATTACTTTGCTAGGTACTAAACTAATACAAAAGTTTCACTGGATACCCGCCTTGAATCTCGTCATTAATTTGCGTCCGTAATCAAAATTGCTGAGTGTTATAATAATAATAGATTGCAATTATTCCTGATATGTTACCGGCAAAGTATATAATTCCGGCATTCTATAGAAAACTTAGGTATTCCATGGAATGACTAATGATTTCAGACAATGTATGAAATAAATTATATTATATACATTTTCTAGGCATTATATAAAATGCTCGGACACAACCCTCGCAACGTGTGAATTTTTTCTAGATTTAAATATTTGTATACAGTTTATATGCTAATTATATACTAATGTCTAGAAAATTAATTTATTTCGTACAATGCCTGATGATTTTAGGAATTATATATAATACCTAGGAATCCTATACAATACCGGATTACATACTTTACCGATATATAAAAAAAAATAATCGTGCGATCTCAAAATTGCAATTTTTCTTAAACATATTAAATAATTTAAATCCTACCTAACAGCTTGCTCCGTTTTCCATCTATGTTCTTCTTCGGGACCACGTTGATTAACGCTCAATTGCCAAGACGGTGCAGTCCCTTCCTGAACCCTTTTTATTTCCGCGATTAGAACCTTTCGCAATGTTGGTGCATTTGCACCGAATATGAGATTCACCATTTTACCGTTCTCCACGAACATCCATACGGGCTCGCTGAAGCCACGGAATCTCTCGAGATCCTCGATCTCGTCGTTTTTCGCGATCGCGTAGTTTATCGCGTCGCCAGCTATCTCCATCTTGATCTTTCGCAGGACACTCACCATCGCGGTGCAAGGTCCGCTCCATTCGCAATAAACGTCGACGAGTATCAGACCCGGTTGACTCAGGAGCTCCTGCCATTCCTCCTCCGTATTGATCTCGGCCTGGAGCGCTACCACTCCTTTCTTGGGTTTCGCCATACGCCCTTTCAAACGTTAACCTCTTTCCGTCTTTATTTTATTCCGTTCGTTTTTATCTTCAATTTTATTCAATCGATTCCGTATCGTATCTCGTCTACGTTACCGTGAACTTTACCGCGTTCGTTCGATACTATCGTGAAAATATTTATTCATTTATCTGATCCTTTACATTTGTACATTATTATTAAAACGTTAACCTCTCTCTCTCTCTCTCTCTCTCTCTCTCTCTCTCTCTCTCTCTATCTATCTATCTATCTCTATCTATCTATCTATCTCCATATTCCAGTTATTTTCTTTAAAATCCTCAATGTTAGGATAACGTCGCGTCATCTTTCGAAGCTAATCGATTTCGATTTTCCTTTGATCTTCCGCGCAAGCATTCACACGCAACAGATGCAAATAACGTCGCCGTTCGCGACGCTTAATGACGCGAGATAAGAAGTTGCCTTCGTCTGGAAACGTGGCGACGAGTTCAGACGGCTTATGTTTCTCGCATCCTGCCGGTAAAGAGAGAAACGGCTATAAGGAGAGATCGAGGGCAGCGATAAGCTCGTCGTCGGCTCTTCCTCCTCACAGCATCCCTCCGACGAAGTAAGTACGTCTTTGGACCGTTAGTTAATTCGTCTCGGACTCGGGATAATTAGTCAAGCTGCGAGAGGACTATAAGCTCGACGGCGTCGTCGTGTTGGACATAGATGATGATAGTGGTCGAAGGAAAAGTGAGATGGAACGAGTTGGCTGTGCGTTTTATTTTCGCACGGTTCACTCTCACCTTTTAGAAGGAGAAGGAGAAAGAGAGAGAGAGAGAGAGAGAGAGAGAGAGAGAAATAACAATTAATCACCGCTTGTTACACAAGTAGCTGATGAATGATTTATAAAGCGACCTTTAACTTCGTCACCGATCTACACCCACTCGTTCATTGTAGGAAACCCTTGTTGCACTTGTTAACGCAACGATCTATCCGCATCGATCTTCTCCAGATCCAAATCTTTCAGAAATCAACAGAAAACGACCATTTTTTTCCGATCATGCTTATACGCGTTTGCTCATTGCGATCATTTGCGATAGTCGTTTAAACGTCACGTGAAAATGTCGTGAGAGCGTCGTTAAATCACGTGCGCGTTTACCGATACGCAATTAACGCGCGGAAATAGACGCAAGGTCGTGGCTAATTTAGTTATTTCAATCACTTTCGATATCCGTCTTGATCGATGATTCTTAAAACCTCTTCTTCTTCTTACGAAACTTCGCTTTATAAATATAACTCGTGTACGAGTTTATAAAATATTCTAATTTATGCGCCACCCATTTTTCATTTAAAAAAAAGAATTCTTTCATTTCGACAAAACTTTTCCCGTCTATGATTTTTAGACGCGTTGTAGAGTGCACGTGTCGAAGAATGTCGTAACATCGAAATCCTTCTCAAATTTCGTATCGATCATCCATAAAAACGCATTACGAAAAGGCAAGCCGGCCGAAACCAGAAATGAAGTTTTGTTGTGACTGCAATTTTTTCTGTGGATCACTTCCTTAATAAAGGAAGCA
Organism: Odynerus spinipes; assembly: GCA_032403825.1. Classification (NCBI taxonomy): domain Eukaryota; kingdom Metazoa; phylum Arthropoda; class Insecta; order Hymenoptera; family Vespidae; genus Odynerus; species Odynerus spinipes. The sequence goes on along the minus strand of JAIFRP010000042.1, from coordinate 1,095,696 downwards.
GAAAAAGACGTCACGAAATCTTACGAATCTTTTTTCCTTCCGCGTTGAAAAAAGTTTCTCGAATAATTCGTACGACGTTGAGCGCGAATGGGAAGCACATTGACCACCCTATAACCTTTAACCCTTTCCAAGTACTTTTACTACATCATTTTCGTAGAACCCACCGATTTTCTCGACC
>JAIFRP010000042.1:1081146-1095504 GCA_032403825.1 Odynerus spinipes | reverse complement strand
CATTTTCTTCGTACGTACCCGCAACTTAATTTCCTCTCGTCTACGAACTACTGTCAATCAACGATTAGATTGACGCTGGAGCCAGCGTGCTACGGTAAATAGACTTTACGATCTTCATTGACGCCGTCAAGATTGCACCGTTCCTTCGTTGGTCTAGACGAGACGTGCGTAACCCTTTCCTTTCCTTTTACCCCGGCCTGGATACAAACAAAGCGAAAAGATAAAAAAGATAAAAGATAAAAGATAGTATCCTCGCTAGTCGACACGTGTGGTTTTACGCGAAATGGTTGATAAACGCGAATGGCGGAGCTATAAAAACAAACGACACCGTTACGCGAATCCAACGAGGCCTAACGACTCGTATTTGCATTCGTCATTAAGAGGAAGCGTAAAAATTTAGATAGCACGAAGGGTAAGGATCGTGACACGAGTAAAACCGTAGTCGATACTTTATCGGTCGGCTGGAGTTAAAGGAGTTAACACCGGTGAAGTGCAACAACAATTTTTTTTTCTTCCTTTTACAAGTCTCATATTTGTTTTTTTAATCGTATAAATTGGTCAGATTCTCGTAAGAATTCTTTTCTCACCCAACGATATCCAAGAGGCAACGCTACGTATCAATCATCGAGATTGCATTATCATCGAATAATTTATAGCCTCCGACGGTGTAATTTACTCCTAAGAATATAATTTTCTCGATACACGAGTTAATTCTCGATCCACTCGTAATAAAGCTCTCGATGTAGTCGACGATGTCTCACTCGAGCGAGTACTAAAACTATGAATTACATTCTCCGACAAAGCGTCGTTAAATCGATCGTTCGATATCATCTTACGGCTGACCTTCGAGTAACGCCCCCGCTCGAACGGGTACACGCGATCGTAAAACAATATGATTCATTAGAAGAACACTAGTTTAGCGGTAACAGAAGCGTCCGCGTTTCTTCTCGACGATCGGAAAGTTTAAGAGCTATCTTCGAAAGAGTCTTCACCCAGTTCTGTCATGTTCCTGTACCTTCTGATGTTCTAACGCGACCACGTCGTTAACGGTGGTATGTTTTTAGGCAGTAGTATACATACGTATAGGATAGTTTTATTATTACCAAGGAGTGTACCACGCGAGCAATGTTTGCTAGCGGTCACATTGGCAAGGGAAACGGCTTTTAAGTGGAACGAGCTCGATTCTGAGAAGACCGAAAGTAGTACTGCCAAAACACCTGTAAGGGCTCTCCCGGTATCGATAGCGCGACATTTGATTGGCCTTTAATCGATCCTAACAAATTTTGTTTGCTTTTTTCTTTTTTTCAATTTATTTAATTAAAATTATTAGTTTAACTCGAAACATAAAGAATAAAAAAAGATTTAATAATATTACGAATCTGTTTACTAAATTAACATTAACAATATTTCATCCATCTTGATATAGAACATTATTATGCATTCAGAGGACTAACAGATTTTGTTTGCTTTTTATTTGTTTTAAATTTATTTAATTAAAATTATTAGCCGAGCTCGCAACATAGAGAATGAAAAAAGGTTTAATAATATTACGAATCTGTTTACTAAACTAACATTAACAATATTTCGTCCATCTCGATATAGAACATTATTATTCATTCAGAGGATAAATATTTTTAGGGAGATTTGTAACTCGACTCGAGGAAAAGTCTCCCGAAGTTTTAGTTGATTCAGCACAAAACTGGAAATCGAATAACTCGTAAACAAGATCGAAAAACCTTCAATCAGGCTATATCCATGAAAGGCGTTCGACTGCGCTTTCTTTCTCGTCCGAATCATCACGGCAGTACTTTCTGACTAACGATCGTGGGACTTTCCACGTTTCTCCGCACGCGTCCGCGCGAGCTAGCGCATGAGTACGACAAATCGTGTCAGGCGTGCATCGCACGATAATCAAGAATATGAGTCACGCGCGCTTTCGAGCGTGTCTCGCGAAAAGAGGCTGAAAGGCGCGCCCGCTATGCGAAAAAGGGACTCGTGAAAATGTTTTCTTGCATTTCTGGAAATTTTGCCTGACTGGACCAGAACAAGAGTCTCTCTAAGTATGGATAAAAAGAGATTAAACAGACAAATAAATAACATGGGAAATGATTGTTTTAAAATAAAAACAGGGTTAGTTAAAACGGAAGTCGTTTGCCATATTTTTTCTCCCCTCCCCCCTCTCTCTCTTTCTTTCTCTCTCATCCAGCATCCGTTTTCTCTCACCACGACAATAATTAACCTGAATCGCCTCGACTCCTCGAGACCCACGCGAGAACGGTTACGAGCGGCAAGAAGAAAACGGCAACGATGCTTGGCTTCTTGCTCATTACAAAAGAAGGAAGATAAGCGCGAAATATGCAGATCGTGCTTTTAATCGAGTCCTGCGACGAGTGGCCGCGTCGGGCTGGTAATTATTAATAAGCCGAGCGTTGCTCGCGCCTCGGTTCTCGCGGCACATTTTCTAGGCCGACACCGAGAGAGTCAAAGCCACGCCGACGGATTTCGAGGAATTTCAAGCGGACGGGTTACAGGCGTTTAGACGCACTTCGTTGACCCACTTACACTTGGATTTTACAACGCTTTCTGGAAAATTCTCTTTACACAAAGCATTATAGAATTAGCGTTGCCGAAATGTTTCAATTTCCCGCCATCGATCTGCCACGTTTCTTTCAACCTTTCTAAAGTATCATGAATCTGGCGAAAAGAACGATTCGCTTCGAAAAATCATCGCGTATCGTTAAATATAACAGTCCTTCACCCTGACTCCTTTTACCGCGTTGGTCCTGAGACGCACGCGGCACGTAATTAACTGCAGCAATTTATCTGGCAACGGAGGGAAGAATAACGAGCGAGGGCCCGGGAACGAAAACGTCGGTTCACCGGTTGATTAATTTGTAAGTTAAATCATCGTGGGGGGTTGGGATGATTCTAGACAAAAGGATGATGTATACGAATCAGGTGTTCGAAGGAGACATACTTAAACTGAAAGGTGCTTTGATAAACTGTCCTTTGAGCCCTTACAAAGGGCCTGGTAGAAGAAATGGACAGTAACGCCACTGAGTACGATATTATGTTGTTTCTTAAAGAGTTCCATGTATTAATAAATTGTTCTGGTAATAATCAGGTACCATCGTTAAATAATTAAAAAAAAAAAACAAATACCTTTCCTCGTGTTTCATCAAATTCCAACAGATTCGTTTCCACATTTCTCACAATACATATTCAAGTATCCATGATCAATGGAACGTGTCACGAGTCAATAAAGCAACGTATTACGATACATATGCAAATGCGGAGGTTTATAAAATCGCATACGACAAGAAAGAGAAAGAAAGAAATAGAGAGAGAGAGAGAGAGAGAGAGAGAGAGAATAAAAAGATAAAGAAGGAGACACTATCGGTACGTGCCGGAGGACTCTTATTTCCTCTTTGACCTCGTAACCGATTCACCGGTCAAGGATCAAAGACTGACCATAATCGACGGCGATGCTTACGATGAAGATGCGAATACCATTGTGTAATTAGTCTCACTCACGGTGAACTTACACCACGCTTGATATTAATTACTTCCTGGGTTCCATTAATACCTATTCGACCGGTGAACAAGCAAACGTCACAAGACGCGATTTAGTTAGCTCGTAACTCAATAAAATCTCAAACCACGAAGGCGATAAAATCGATGGAGGAGATCAAGCATTGGCAAGATCGTCGCACGGATCCCACCTCTTGGATAATTCTTATTCACGCGACTTTTTACTCGATTTCCGCCTTCCTTTACCTAGAGGAAGAGGGGTGTTTAACAGTAATCGTCGGAAACATCAATTCTCGTTGTAGCGTAGGAGACGCATACCAACACCCACCGTGGCCGATCGTACAGGCCACTTTCAACGTCGAACGGACCTCCTTACAGTTCGTTCGTTCAACGGCTACGAATTACTCGAGAGGAACGCCGCGTTACGATCATTAGTTGTTACGATCATTAGTTGTTACGATCGTTAGTTGTTAACTGGTCTAGGTGTACAAGGTCGGGGCAGCGACCATTTATTATACATCCCTGATATCCCTGATGCTTCGCGATGTCACGTCCCGTTGGCTGCAATTTTATTCGAGAGAGAAGTGAGCAGTTTTGGAAACTTTTGGAAAATGCATTAAACCGACGAGCCTGTAAAAAGGAAACGAATGTTATCGGGGCCTGTTTATTTTAAAAACATTAAGCAGCCCGTATGGGAACGTCAAGGTGTTTTCACGAGCTCCTCGTGAGACGATACAGCCGAGGTGTGGCGTCCGAGAAACGTTGTGGCAAATTTATTAGCATTTCAGTGGAAATATGCCTAAGCCCTGGTGGCTATTCGCATAACGCGGTCTACGGCACGCACGTACATATATACCTATATACCGACTGTAATAAATAATCTACTGGATATTTTAGTGGTAATACGCTTGCGTAATCGAAGCACGAAATTAATAGACATCGCCGAGATATGAGATAATTTTAACGCTTTTGTTTTGTTTTTATTGATATCTTAACTCTCGTTGTTATTGATGCACTTCGTTATAATATTCTATCATAATAATAAACATCAATCATAAATCATCTATCATAAACACAAATAAAATGTAAAATAAAAAAAAGAAAGTTCTTTAATTTATGGCCCCTCCATCGTTACTTTTTTTAATGATTTTTTTTATCACCCTTCAGCTTAATGGCGTAGATAAAATCTTTGAGGGATAATTCGTCGTACCACCCAGTAGATTGGTGTATCAACGAGCCACCATCACGATGAATAGGTTTTTATGGAAAATCGTAATTCACTCTCGAACATGGTATGGTCGATGGTTCCGCGTGATGTTCCACCGTCGACGCCACTCCTGACACGTAACTTTCCTCGGAGAGGGTTGTAACGGTCGTTACGACGCTCTTTCGAGCGAGATGCAACGGTATATCCTTTATATACCGTATAACGCAGGATGATCGTAAACGTCGGTATCCCGATTGTCGGAAGCGCCTGGATATTTATGAGTATCGATAGCTCGAATTATTCAATTTTTTTTCTTACGAATTTATCAAACTGGCCCGATTCGCGTCACTAGAAATTCGTATAAAAATTTACGCGTGACGAAATGCACGCAGGGACTTTAAATTTATTAAAAAGCAATTTTCCGTGGGAAATGGCGGAACATTTAAATTTTAATCGACCAGGTGAAGCAAAAACACGGAAGAACTTTCGCTTTGGATTTAAAAGAAAAGAGTGCGTAGCTAATCCGAAACGTGCCGAAACAATTTACGATGACGTTTACGATGTCTCGGAAATCGACGACCGGGGTCCGAAGGCGCAGCGGGATATGGAAATGTTCGAATCGATCGGAGAATTTAAAGCGTCACTCGAAATTCGCGCCACCGTAATCTCGACATTCTCTCTCGAGAATCGATATTTATCGGTTGTTTCCGATCCGTCGGATGGTAATCCTCGTTTTCTCGATGACTTCATCAAAAGCGTATACGCACGTCTACACAGAGTGTTTTATTTTAATCGATTTACCTATGCAAATACTAAAACGTTTTTTTTTTTACAAAAATCGATCACTGTATATACGCAGGATGTTAATAGCAAGATTATAACACTTCGACGGCACATTCTAGCAAAGATCGCATCTTAGCAATCATTTCCAACGAAGGTATCATAAATTATAAGAGGATTGCTAGCAATTTCTGCAAGTTTACTTTACATTCGGCTGAATCGAGGGCAGACATTAATTCAATGTTCCCGGAACGCGTTCCAATTGTAAGACAAACATGCTCTACCCTCGGTTATTACTTCAATTATGACGATTTAAGACAAGATGCCTATCGCTGAATCATATTTACTTGCATCTTTATCTGCCACCAGTATCCTTTCCTTTCGCAAAGAACCCTTCACCTGATTTTATGACAATCGATCGAAGCACAACGTCATACCGATCGCTAGAACGATGTAATACAAACTCGTAGTTTGTAACACAGTATGTTTAGATAAATTCAATTAATGGAGAACCTCCCAATCGATTAAACATTTCGTACATCCTCTAATCATGCTCAGGATCCGCATCAGTGATCTAGATTAAAGGTCTAATAGCTTCAAAATTACCTGTTAATCCAGCACAGTCAAAGAGACCAATTGGAAAATACACATCACCCGAAACATTAATAATACATTATCTCGCGTAAAGAACGCATCAATAAACGAATAGTAAGAACACTTAAGGGCTAACGACAATGTATCCCGCCGCCAGTATTCCTTCCTCGGTTCCATGCAGGAAAGAGCGAAAGCGAATTGTGAAAGGTGATTTATAACCTTGCCCCTCGTGTAAGTCCGTGCTCGTAGGTGGCTGATCGTAAGGTCTCCAGTGGTGGCAGAAGGTAGAGACGCTAAAAAGGTGCGTCGCTTATTCGCTGTCTCATTGTTGCTCGGTGAACGATGACCGAGATCGTGAAAGATGCTACCATGAGTCCAGTTCCAGCTGATCGTTCTTCTTCCACAGGTTTTCATTTAATAACATTACTCGAAAGTTCTTTCCCGACAAGTCACACGGATTCTAACTCATTCTATTCGCATTAGAATATGTTAGAGCCAATAGAAGAAGTAGGTCGCTCGAAAATGCAACGCGTGTTAAAACAACGTCGAAAGGCACCAGCACCACCACTCGGGAAATTTATTATTACGTATACAGGAAGTTTTAACCTTAATCACGAACTTTGAGCCACCCACGACGTCAAGCTGATTACGAGACGTGGCGGAGTGACTGACACTAGGAGCATCTCGCGTTTCATTTTCTCTTTTCGATTCTAGGACGGGCCACCCAAAGTAAACTGGAGTTAAAATGAACCTTCAGACCGGACGTTTAGAATGTTTGCTTTATCGATCGATCAGTTTTAACGAACGAAGGCTGCTCTTGCAAACAATTTATATAATTTATTTACAATAGCAATAATCATTTCATCACTGCCGTCATAAAATTTAACAGGCCAAGTTGCAAGTATGTTGGTACTTTAATAGCTATTAAAACCTAAAAATAAAGCAACTATCTGACTATCCGAATTCAATGAAACTCTTGCCAACTTCTCGAATCATGTTTTATGTATCACACCAATTGCATAATCCCTTTAGCCTCTGCTCAAGGCCACAAAAGATTCGCTCGGATCGACCACCGTACGTTTCCTTCCGCGTTGCGCTTTGAATTTCGCTCGTTAACTCGTATGGACAAAGCCGATACTGAAAGCCGGATGATGAACATACTACGCGTCTCTTGATTGTGTCGTCGATCTTTTGTCTTCTTTGGTAGATACGTAATTACGTTGCTATCACAATCGCGGTTGTTGTTGGTTGTACCGTATTACGACGTAAGAATGACTGATCGTCTTTATCTACCTAGAATTATGTTGGTAATGTTGCATGATGTATTTGGGTCATTGTCATGAATCTTTATGATCTGAAACAACATTGTTCACAAAATGTTGCGACGGTGTATCCCGTCGGTATTGTTCACGTGCGTATACGACAAGCTGAATTAAAGTTCTTTATATCACAATCGATTGGTATGATAAAAATATAATTGACAGAGATCAAAGTAACATGTTTTCTCCGAAGTACGGTCTAAGCACTCCATCTCGTTCTCTCTTTTTCTCATTCTCTCTCACCGTTGACTCCATTAATCTACTTGATTCGAAGCCGATCGAGTTAACGCCAGTTCGCCTCAGCTGCTTTTGTTCTTCCGAGCATTCCACTCGTATCCGCACGTGCGATTCTTCCAGCACGACAAAAGTACCTCTGGAATGTGGGTCAGAACTATCGTTCCCTTTTGCTCTCCTTCGCGAACCCCCATCAGCGATTGGAGCTTCTATCTACGCGACAGGAATCTTCAACGCGATTTGACATATTGTTTCCACTTTGATTCCGTCTCAACCTCGTCGTGGATGAGATTCGACTAAAATCGAGTCACCCGGTAATGAGATGCGCATTCAAAGACCTTTAAGTAACTGAATGACACTTCGTATTAGCCCACTTTGATCCACCTTTAACATCGTAAACGTCTTCTAGATATTACGTATGTAATATGGTATCTGTACGTGGGCTGGAAATGTGATACGTGATCCTGTTCTTCGCTTCTGTCTTGCGTCGATCGATGTCGTTGCTTTTGTTGCGAGAAGAAACGAAACTTGGATTTTTAAGTCCGCGGTATGGATCAATTAAAAATGAGTTCTATCTTCAGCAACTTCCGATCAATTTATAAAAATTGTTAAATTTTCTGAAACTCCGATTCTTACCGAGTTAATTTTTTAATCATGTTCAGTGGCCTATCCAGAAATGTCCAAATGTAGTCTAAAAGGGAGGCTGGAATTGCAATTTCCCGCGTGGCTGGTAAACAAGTAGGACAAATCGTCTGTAAGACAACAAGTAGCGATGATAGCGGCTAGACGATGACATTAGCGAGCGTTACGCAACGCCGACGGCGAAAGGAATGGAATAAGAAGAGGAAAAAGGAGACGAGGCTAGCGCGAACGCATTTCAGAACGATCGCCGTCGAGTGTCTATCTTCGTTGTCGCGAATTAACGCCTCTTTCTGACGTTCCCGGAAGTCCTTGAGTATTTTATCGAAAGAATCAAGTCTACCCGAAGCGTCTATCGCTCCATCTCAAATTATATTTTATAAACAACAATAATAATATATTTTTAATCGTATAGTTAACGTTAAACAAGATTACGTAGCTCGTTGATCAAATTTCTCTGAACTTTTCTGACCCAGCAAAGAAACAGCGAGTAAACCTGGATAAAATTGCAATTCGCTCACGGTAAAACTTTTATACAATTCCATGCCAAGTGACAAGGAAACGAGCGTTGGTTATACGTCCGATAAAGCTAAGGTCGAATTAAAATATTCTCTCGCCCACATTAGAGCCACGAGAACATAAATTTGGCCGTGAACCAAGCTGACAGAAGTTACACACATTATTGTGCCTCGTTATGTAATTGCATTAAGTGCGTGGGTACGACGAGAGTGTGTTCGGGTTTTCATCGAATCTTCGATCAGCATCGATCGGTGGAATCCTTACGAAAGGGTCCACGCAAAAAATCCTCTCGATAATTCAGACCAGGTTCCTTGCGACGATGTTAAATAAATTTGATACAAAAAGAAAGAGAGAGAGAGGGGGGGGAAGATACAACAGGGAAAGGGTAATGACAAAAACGCGAACGTTGCAAGGTCGGTGCGCTTCCAAATTAGACTTGCAAAATACCGGCATGTCCGGATCCAGTTTCTGCGTATCACCACGAACTTAAATTCCGTCGTGAGTATTCGCAGTGGTCCCCCCTGTTGGAGCTGAATTAGCAAGTAAGATTTTTCAACTGGAACAGTTTCGTGCCGATCTAGCACGAGAGATCGTTCGATTCCAACGGAGATCAACAAAATTCTGGCCTGATAAAAGAAGAAAGAAATTGCGAAACTTGGACAGGATTTCTGATAAACGTTAAACAAGCAACAAGCAAATAAAGAAAAATCAAGAGATTGTGTTCACAGTCGTGTGGAAAGTATTTCCCTTTCTCGCATTACCGGTTGGTTGCTCACGCACGTGCTGTAATGTTTAAATGCCACTGGCTGGTCCAGTACGCCTTTTCCCCGTCCCTTATCAATCTACCTCGTAACGTAACGCAGCCGCAACTTGTAGATTTTTAATTTCTCTCGAAAATATATTTTCTCGATGTTTTGCTAACGATCCGGATACCGCATCACCGTATAAAGCCTGACGCCATTAGTTTCTCGGTTTGGTTCTCGTTGCGATTCACGAGTCACGAGAAAAGTCACTGCAAATGGCTTTCCGTTTCGCACGCTTCCGTTTCTGGAAATGGCTCGTTAGGAAGAACACGTTTTTTCTTTCTTTCTTTTTATAGCACGACCTTCAGCCTTTTTCCTTAACCTTGCATCACGTTGATACTTTCGATCATGGCGGAACACGAGGAAATAGGTCTACGAATGTAAATCCAAGTTAATTAAGATATCAAAATCGATTTTTTAGCTGGCCTTCGAACGCTGCAACACTTTTCCGATGGGTGAACACAAAACTCAGCTGTTGTATGTCCCGTACCTTCCTTGATTATTTGAATTCTCGATCGATGTTTCCCTTTCGTTAAAACGTACACGATAAACAACGACCGGTTCGCTCTAGCGAAGATACCGGAAGTCGGTAGCTCGTAATATCGTGGTTTAACGCTTCTGTTAGCGGCCTACGTGAGAAGAGCGCATTAACGAGGGACTGGCTGGCCACTGCCTGTGAAACGTGTCTAGCTTGGCTACCCGAGTACTCCTCGAATCAGAAATGTTTAGGAACCTGATATTTATCGCTTTTAACACGTCGGTAGTCTCGGTTTTTAGACGAAAAGTATATGGTGAACGGATGTTGATGCGTGTAAGTAGGACCCAAGGCGCCGTACCGTATCTACTCGGTAATTCTATCGGACGAATAAAAAAGCATTATTAATTATAATTAATATCGAATCAATCAGTCACGCGATGGTCTAATAAATCTAAAATATATTTTATCGATCATGCGATGATCTTTGTGTACGAAGTGTCAATTTTATTATCATAATATTTAACCGTTCCTAAGTTTCATATAACGTATAAACATTTAATTTTTGTGTAACGTAAAAAAATTTGTTAATTTAGTATATTATTATAACAGTATAAAATTGTATCGTCAAACCGAACGAGATTAGAAAGCATTTGTGAAAAGCCCCTTAATCTTTCGCAACTGGCAACACGTAGATACACAGAATGTGTACGAGCGCGCGTACGTAGAAAACAGAAGGAGAGAAGCCGGTCGGAGCGCGGCCCTTTAAATAGACGCACCGCCTTTTCCTCGCCGTAGGACGTCGTCTATTTCAAGAGTGCTTTGCCTCTCGAAATAAAACCCGTGACTCATTCCCCTTTATTTGGTGTAGGTGGCCAGGAACAACACGATTCCCTCGTGTCACGGACCGATCACGTCGTAACGGTGCATTTTCCGGGGAACCCTTTTGTACTTGAGATAGGTATTGAATTTTTATTCACCACTTCCGATCAAATGAACCACGAAATTGAACAAGACGATACGTTTGTTTCTTTCTCATCAAATTTTTTGAAAGAAAGATTCTGAACTCCGTAAAATTTCATTGAAATCAGACGAGTGCTTTCAAAATGGCGTCTAAGAAATAAGAAAAATAGAAAACGCGATAATACGAAACGAGAATGAACGTTCTGGATTTATACAGAGTGATCCGATAAAATGAATTTATTTTCGAGAAACTAATTGCAGAAGTATTCGACACATTTTCCAATTTAACGAATCCAAATTGTGTAGCACGAAAATATATATCACAATCAGACTACTTCCTGGTGTCATTTTCCAAGTACAATAACGATCTCGAAGCTTTGAAGTGAATATATTTAAAAAAAAAAAAGAACGAGAGAAAATAATACGTTCGTTGAGTCTACGGGCACTTTGGAACGATCTAAGAGACACGAGAGATATCGAGCGACGATATTCGAGACGATAAACTCGAACGTTGCCTCACCCCGTATACGTTCTCCCTTCCGCGGTTATATCCAGTCTAAACGCTAGGAAAAGTAAAAGAAAAGTCGTTCCGGCAAGTTTACGGGCACCTGCGAGCGTGCGCGGGTAAGCGAGCGCGATTTGAATAATTGTTATCTAGCAGAACATGGCGCCACGTGGGCGCATCGACGATTTATTCCGGCACTCAGACGATCGCGTATCAAACTGCAAATGCGACACTTGATCGACGGTACCATCGGCTTTCGAATCCTTTTACAAAATCTTCTCTTTTTTTTTGTAATTGTATTTTACATACAAGTCGATATCAGTTATATTATATTGAATATAAAAGTTTCGATTTACGACTCGTTTATTTTACATTCGATTATGAACTTGATATTTTCTCCGGAAGCAAAGTTATGGTTAGGTTATGTTGATTTCATCCTAAGAAAAAAAAAGCCAACGATTTTTATCCTAATTCTAATGAATCTCGTGCGCGATCATAAATCCTACCAACGCGCGTAACAAATCATAGAGTAATTATAAACGTTACGGTAGAATAAGTAAGCGCGCTGACGGAGCTAGCCACGCTGATTTCGAGAAACCAGTCGAAAGGTGGATAAAAGTTCTCGTTCGAGTGGCACGACACGAACGCGATTATGCTCGCAGAATGTAGACAGAAAATCGGTCTCCGTAGCTGATATGCATTTCCACGCAACGAAGGAGAAACACGAGGATATACTTTGCGAAAGGGTTGGCTGGGAGTTCGCGAGCTTGTTAGAACGATAATTATAATTTATTGCTTTCGGGAACACAATTAGGTGCGTAAGAGATTCTCGTTCATGAGGCGACTTGGTCGAAATAAATTTATAATAATCGCGTTGATAGGGTATCGAGTACTTTGCTTTACGATCGAGTTAATTTTCTTTACCGTACTTACATATCGATAAAAAAGAAAAAAGATAAATTTTAATTAACGAAGATAAAATGATATTTGAATTCGACGAAGAAAAAGGAAAATCGAAGATTCGCGAATCGATTCGACGTGGACTCGATTAAAACGCGAGAGAAAGGCGGACCGGTATTATCGATGGCTCCAAGCCGGATCGTTGTGCCGATCGTTGAATGAAATTTAAGTGGGTCGCGCATGAATGAAATCGTACAATGCTCTCCGATCGTACGTACATATATATATACATATATATATATATACATGTATGTACATATGCATGTTGTACGATCGCTGTCACGCTCGCTCAAGAGTAGACGGACCGCGCGCGGCCCTTTGCGCTCTCAGCCGGATAAAATCGCGTGGGCGAGCTCGCGACCGGAAGCGATTTAAGCGATCGCGGCCAACCGGTTGCAAATCTGTCCTCGCGATCTTTCGAATTTCCCGCCTATCATATCAAAGACCGCACCTTTTTTTGCGCCGTCCTTTTACTAGCCTTATGTTACATACTCTCAAGGTTTCTACGGGACATTCATAATGGAGATTAAGATCCAAGCGAAGAAAAATTGTACGATTTTTTCAAAAGATTATCTATCAGCGCGATCGTTTTGAATTTTGTGACATTATGGTACTTTGTGATCATTGTGAATTCTTGCGAACGTTATCGAAGATTGTGAAAAGTGTCGTAAAGATTGTGAATGTTTTAGAACATAATTGATCTTCGTGATTGTAGATTTTTGTGATATTTTATGATACAAAGTCGTGAACTTTTCGAATAGTATTAATCTTTGTGATCGTTATAAATTTTACAATATATTTTGTGACATTGTGAATTTTTGGAGCATTATCGAAGGTTGTTAAAAATTCCAAAATGTTCTTACTGCATATTTAATTCACGTCGATCTTGCTTTATCGGCTCGCTGTAACAATAGATCTCCTGCGCTCTGCGAAAGTCATCGTCAACTCGACTCGTACCGCAGTCTCGACTTACGGTAGCCGACAGGAGCGATAAGCACGAAGAGAAACGGCTTACTTGTTAATATGCTCCGACGTACCGCGAGTCTTCTTACTAAACAATCGTGTGCTGACGATGCAACAACGAGATATTCGAGAATGCGAATCGATTCCTTGTTAGACGAAAGATGCCAAAGTAAAATATACATAGACAGGGTTTTTTACCTACGTTATATGAAATGATTTGAAAGTGTACAATTTTTCGACGGATTTAACTAAAGGTTTCTTTTGTCATTCATTTGGTAGCCATGCATTCCTACTTTCTACGTCAGTCTGTACGATAGATACGATCGAAGCAACGGAACGTTTGGTATTTCCTGATTGTGAAACAAGCCGGGGGATTTACAAACGCGCATCTCCGTTGTTGGTTAAGAGATATTAGTTAACGATAACGTTTACCGGTAACCATTCGTTTAATTAAATATCACGTAGCTATCACATTTGTTCGTTTCGATCAAACCAAAATTCTGCATTCGTTCGAATAGCTATCTAATATTTTCTAAGATCTTAATACAGTCATATCTCCCTAATGTATCGCAGTGTAATAAATAAATGCGAATACCATTATACTACTTCGTAAATTATAATTCTAACTGACTGTACGATATAGATATATGCCATTAAGATTCATTAGCAAATATGTAAGGAAGAAAAATGCGAGAAAAACAAGCAGTTCGATCGCGGAATAGGAAAAAAATAAATCAGAAAACAAAGTTTTCTTATTCGTGGTTCACAAAGTGCCACCGGCAAAGACGGTCCTCGTACTGTGTGAGAAATGATCTCTCTATCTCCCTCTCCCTCTCCCTCTTCCTCCCTCCCTCCCGCTCTCTCTC
>JAIFRP010000042.1:1056761-1081122 GCA_032403825.1 Odynerus spinipes | reverse complement strand
TCTCTCTCTCTCTCTCTCTCTCTCTCTGTTTTTCTCTCTTCGACGTGAGTCAATGTTACGAGTTACACCATAACACCGTATCCTTACAGGCACTTCCATGAATATTTCCTCAGTCTCTCCTTAATTGGAAAAACACTAGAGAACCCGAGGCGAACCCTTACCTCGACAAATCCGCGTTTAACGCGACACGTTCTTGTGAAATTATAAAAGATTTCCAAGTGGAAGACGCGCGCGAATTGTTCCCGATAATGAGAGCGTTATTATATGTCATTATGTTAACCACTCGCGCGCGAGCTATTGATCCGCGAGGCATTAGCTGAACGAACATACATATGTACGTCGTAAATAACGTAACGCTTTAATGTCGTTGACGGAGATCACGTTAGAAAAAGGAAAAAAGCAAATGAGTTTCATTTAACGTTGCGCTTCGCCATTTTCTCTTACACCTTGGAATTACAGAAAATGATTTAGTCCGCGAATCGTTATTAAAATTTGTTAGTCGAGCGAACTAGTATTTACGTCTCACCCGAGAACAAACGGTAGCGCGAGATTCCACGGCACGATCGAAACGCTTACGGAATAAACGAGTATCTAAGCTAACGATTAGAAAATTCCAATTCGCGTAACGCACCAATGTTGTCGTCTCGCTCGCGCGTGATTAAATTAAGGAAAAATGTGGAAAGCGATTACGTCGATATGATTTGCCGCGATGCACCTTCCTCCGACACGGCGAGCGCGGTTGCTGCTTCGGACTGTGTTGTGTCTGACGAAGAAGGAAAATTATCGGTTTGTGTCGGCTATTATTAGCTTTTAAAGGCGGATACGTTCGAACGTTCGTCGGCTCGATTTCTACGCGTGACTTCGCGCGTGCGATTTGTTTCCACGTTCGCGGTAAAATTCTTCGATTCTCTTCTGGAATCGGGAGAGTGGTATAATAAAATGGAAAACGAGATTGGTTTTCCGCTATTTCAAGAGGTCGGCTATGAGGTAACGCTAAAAATGAGAATTGCTGATGCAACTCTTTACTATCGACTTTCACCTGCACCAATTTCACCATTTCTTTCGTAAGATTTGTTTTCTTTCTTTCTTTTTTTCTCTTTTTTTTTTAATTATTCGAGCTCTCGAGGTATCGTCGCTCGAGAAGAAAGCTGGTCGCTTCCGAGGAGAATAAAGAAAGTCAGCTTGAACAAGAAAAAAGAATTTCAACGTTAGTCGGCCAAGGCTGGCAACGCGAGTTACGCTCTTACGCGATCTTCACTCGCGCACACGTTGCGTAGGTGGCAACAGGTCGAGTTGGCCGATCGCTTTTAACTCGAGAATCGCCCTCGGCTTTTTCTCGAAACGCGCACGTCGTACAGTACCGTGCATAATTTACTCCTTTTCAATGTCGCGAGTCCGACCAGCGAGCGCCATTTACTACTAAAGGAATCACCGTGCGAGCGTTTGTCCGACCGTAGCCAGGGGCTTTTCACTTTCAACGCGTTCACTGAATCCCTACAATGAGACCGAGCGGTTACTGTTCCGCGGAATCGTAATCGGGTCGCGATATTCTGCTCGGAGGAAAACAATCTTGTAACGCGTGTGATTATGGAAATAAAAATCGATTATCGCTTGTTTCATGTCATTAGCAAACGCGCCGATTATAAAATCGCTTGGAAAAAAAAACATTTTCTTTCATTATCCGCACGGAAGCCATCGCTTTTTTTTTACATACTTGGAACATTAACGACGATCGCAATAATTTAGAATTACGTGAATGCGATATTTAAATAAAATCAATTTCAATGACTCGACTGACTCTTTAACGTTTGATTAATTGATACTATTAACGATCGTGGTTAAAAGAAGCCGCGTGATTTAGCCAAGTAATGCCAAAGAACACAAACACACAACGAGACGCGCAAGGAGGGTGTGTCGTTTTGTTCGAAGCGAAAAAGAAGCGAATGCGAAGGATAAAAATAGCTGACGGGGCGCAACGACCTCGTAACCGAAGCGGAGACAACGTCAAAATCCTTTTAAATCATCCGAGAAATGTGGCTTCGAGGAACGGGACATGGAACGTTTAGAAACGTTTAGAAAAATTGCATCTCTTACGCTTAAAATAAAGTTTTCGTTAGAAACATAAATTTTCAGAAAGATTCGTCGATGCTCTAACAATCTATTACGTCCTATATTAGCTTATCGGATCACCCAGATCGACTTATTACAAGACGTATTTAAATCGACGTTAATTAGATCCTGTAAAAGCCTAACGTATTATAATAGCAAGAATTTACATCTGTCGCATCTGCGGTGCCTTTGATCAACATTTTCTCCGAGGAGCGCAAAAACTGAGATGAAAATCGTTAAAGCGCACATATTAATGACACTTGCTTAGGAATACGTATATTATACGTGATATTAGGTGCACATCGAGGTCAGCCGATCGTTTCTACGTAACACTTGCAATAACCACATTTGTTACAATATTATTGCATATAAAACGATACAATTTGAAAAACAATTTTTTCTTTGAAATATAAATACTTAGTTAGAATTATGAATCGCTATATTATACGACCGGGTTCTAACACGAGATAACTGTCAATATTTATTGTGATATCTCGACAGCGCGATTTATTTTATACGAACGGACGATATCTCTCCGTGCTGATCGAAACGTAATCACAGATACGTACTCTGATAAAAACGGTAAACCTAATCTCACAACGGGATCACAAAGTCACAAGATACTCGAGATAGATGCAAATTCCAAGCGGCTCCCAGAACTCGAGAACTTTTTCGTTTCGCTCGCTTGTAATCCGTATTCGTGTGTGGGTGCCTACGATCGCTCGTATTCGAGGAGATAAATACTACGTACTAAAGGTGACTAGAACCAACGTGAAATAATGTATGCGTACTTTCGCTGCCGCGGTAAAGAACAATGAGAGTGTATTATAGGCGCCTTGACCTAAACCGCCTCTCCGATGGCCTGCCACTCGACTTTAAACGAAAATATACCGTTTCCATAAGATGATTACCATATCACAAAATACGATTCGATATTGTTCCGACAAATTTTCTATTTCATTTGATCGTTTCATCGAACAACAACAAAAATAGTGTATCATAACCGAATGTGTATATCAACTAACGATAAAACGTACATCTATTTTTTTTTTTTTTTTAATATCTTACGTAATTCAAGATCTCTGATCTCTAGTAGCTCAGAAGACGATCCATAAAAAACGACTATTACGATCACAATACATTCCCAAGCCATAAAACACATAACAGGCAGGATGTATCCTAATTAGTCATTAAAGACATTGAATTGCCTCGCATGTTCACGTATATATCTAGGAGTATATCTAACAGATCCGTGCACGTAGTAAAGACATTGTATTGAATTTCGAAGGAACGAAACTTATCGTGATCCTCGAACGTCCTCGAGGAAACGAGTCGCGGACGATCTCATTAATCACCTCGCAAGGTGTCTCTCGCTTCGTTTCATTTAGTTTCGTGAGATCCGTAGGCCGACTGGCCGGCAGACTATAAAAATCGAGTCTGCTGATCTAGAGAGTCCTATCGATGTCTCTCACGCCTAAAGGCAGCTTGTAAATCACGTGATAATCTCGACCGAGATCGGTCGGGTGCGAGAGGTGTCTGCTACTACTCGCTCGAAGTTAACACGCTCTAGAGCTTCTTCGCGCGAATCGAAATAGACGTTAAATAAATTTCTCATATTTTTTCTTTTTTCGTTTTCCTCCACCGTTTGATTTCACTCGTTGTATCTTAAACAAAGAACGATTACAATAAAACTGAGGTTCTTCTTTTATAATCGATAAAGTTGCGAATACACCGAGGTGCGAATTTGTTAAATGTTAATCGATGACCTTTCCGTGAATCTTTTGACTTTTTCTGTTTTTTTACATTCTCTTTTTTTGGAATAAAATAAATTAGTTGCGGGCGCGATAATTAATAACGTTAACTCAATTCGTATGATCCAGTGGATTCTATTGGCGATTGCTTCATTGGCGTAGACTTTAATTAGCCGACTCTTGCACGCCTCTACTCGCTTATTACCAGCTCGTATAATTGCTTTTTATACACGTCGTAATTTACGACATCGTTGGTGTGTGCCACGCACCACTTTATTGCGGCTCACTTTTGATAACGTTTACGCATATGCGTGTACACGCGTACAACCTCAAAGGTTATTAACGGCGTTACATAATAACGTCGTTATTAATATTCACGGAGATTATCGATATTCATAGTATTTTGTTTGCCACCCTGAGATATTTTAAATAGAGATTATTTACCAATTTTTTCCACTCCTACTGATGGTAATAACAACAACAAAAGATTTACAAAAATAACGTCAATTAATGCGATAAACGAAAGAGAAAATTAAAATCGTTAAAGAGTTTTCTAATGGCGACGCTCATTAGCATATTGATCGAACTTAAACATCCTAAATAAAGATAATCGAGACGATAAATTATACGATCGCGCTCCTCACTTTGATTACACGAATCTTTTTTCCTTGTTCTTTTTTTTTAATTAAATGATACCTCAGATCGATACGAAACGAACACGTTCGTTACATTGCCGGCTAATGAATAATTTCCAAGCATGGAGAAACGGAAGCATTAAATTCTCCTACTCGCACGAACCTGCTAATCTCTCTCTTTCTCTCTTTCTCGAGATAGAGAGACTTTTTGTGTTTCTTTTTTTCTTTCCTTTTCCTGTCCATGAACGAGGCAGAGATCGTTTGACGGCGGAGTTCTCAAGAGGCGCAAAACGTTCGAGTATACGGCGCCACTAATGTATCTTTCCTCTTCGCAAAAGCTTTTTCCTTCGTTTGCATTTCTTTCTCTACGAAAGGAGGAAGATAACGGAAGAGGGAAAAAAGAGAGACCGTAAAAGCCGATTGTTTTCTTGCGTGTAAAAGTTCTTTGCAGCGTTAACGGGCTAACGGTGTTCTTTGCTCGCGATTGGTACACACCACTTTGGTTCGAGATAAAAATCGAAGAAGTCTTTTCTCGAGATGTTTATGCACGGTCACGTGAACGCCATCGTAATATCGTGTTGGTTAAAAAACTATTAGGGACACATATACCTATAATATATATTTAAATAAAAATTATATATTTAAATGAAATTAGTATCTATAATTTCTATTTTATTATATTTAAATTAAATTAGTATTTATAATTAAATTAAATTTTATATTTACATTGCACAAATCACACATTGTGATCACAAATTGCAATATGAACGCAAGTCGCCCTATGACATATAAATTGCATTGAAAAGTAAAAACATGAAAGTGATTTCAACGTTTGCGAAAGAGATCTCTTACTTCACACAGGCGTTATTCAATTTTTGATATACGTCTCGTTCGGGCGAGCGTAAATTGCATAATATCCCACAAACTATGACAATGTATCGCTTTTAATAGCGCAACGAGGGAACGTGCACTCCTGTGCAGAAAGACTTACTTGGTAAATAATCCCTCGCCAAGGACGAGGAAAGGATTTTACGAGACGCTTGAGCCCGTTTAAAAGCCGCGAGAACACATCCTTTATCGTGGTGGCATTCGCTCAAGGAAAGATCTATTAATGTTAACAAATTAAATTTACGGCGATCGTTAAATTCCAACTCCTCTGGATATACATAAGAATCGCGATGCAATAATCATACGGGATAGAATTAAAAAAAAAAAGAAACTCGTGGAAACGCACGCTCACCTTGGTAAATAAATTATATTAACGGTATCGATTTTTTCCTTCGATCGTAGGATCCTTCTAATCCCTCTAATCCGCGCGTGGCCGCTTGTAAAACGATCCGGCGCCTTTTAAATGTCCCGTCGGAAGATCGTAAAAGTCGTCCTTTGCCGTGATCATCGAGACCGTTAATACGATTATTAGCTCGTCGTTAACACTCGAGAAACTCAAGCGATGTAATTACGAGGCACGATATCTTTTTCTTTTTTTTTTCTTTTTTTTTTATTTCCTTTGACGAGACCCACGGCACAGGTTGGCCGCCGATTTTACGACGGCATGCGAGCTCTTTATTAATGCCAATGACTCGTCGAATTTGTTACGATGGCATAATGTCAAGGATGGAGCTAAAATTACCAAGTTCGCGCGTAGCGTAGGTCGTTGAGGTTAGTTTTAGTTTAACCCTTTAATTTTTTGGGAATATTCCTTCCAGAATATGACATACAATCAGCGAGTTTCATGATGATCTTTTTCGTATTAAAAATTTGCAAGTTAAATAGTTTTAAAAGAAATTCAAAATGCATTATACCGATTTCACTCAGCGTATATGGGAAAACGATCCATCAAAGAAAATAATTTATAGAAGTTATTCTTGACTCGAAGGTCGCGTGCTAGTAAAGTGTCCGATATTTATAAAAAGGAAAAAAAATAAAAGAGCCCAGTCTCCACTCATTATCTCTTCTTCTCATGGATATCTGCTTTCTAAGCTCACCCGGCTTCCAACGTCGAATGGAAGAAGCCTTTTTCGCAACGCTACCGTCTAGTACATAGATCGTTAGATCTAACGACGCCGATCGCGTTGCACAAGCGATCGATAACAGGTTCTCACGTGCGGATTCCACTGTCTCCGTTCGATCGCCATGTGCGCGGTACGTTGAAAGGGAGAAGAGTGGAGAGAAAAAAGGAGGGAAAAAGGAAAGGAGGGTGAATAAATCCTCGATCGGCGAGAGTGGAACGCGATTAGTCGCTTGTCGAGATCGATTACGCTCGAGATCGAGTGAATTAACGATCCAGCTTGGCTCGTGTTTTATTGATCGACGTTATCGATCGATTCTTGGAGGTCAGGGATATCGATAGTTTCCCTCTACGTTGGAATGGGACGAATAAAGTGTCATTTTCACGCAAATAATTTTGTTAAACAATTTGGAACTATATAAAATAAAAGTTAATAGAAATTGTGTTCGATATATTCGTACGATCTTTGTTTGTTATTATTGTGATACATAGATCACTGTGGAATAGAGTTTTTTCTAGAATTAACGTTGCGCTGCCATCTTATAGATTCTATGTGAACTACTACTACTTTGTGGGTCTGCAGCTACCTGCATTATCGGTTTTTACCGACATTATCTCTCAAGATCCATCCGATCCAATTTGTTTGTTTACATATTTTGCATTCAACAACAAATGTGACTACGTAATGGTAGTAAAAATAAAAAATATGTAATTTCGCGAGAGTGAGAACATAATAAAAAATTGCCAATAAATTATTCATTAAAAATCTTACCTTCTTTCGATGAGAACAGCAAGACGTTACATTGCCCATGATTTATGACAAGCCGCGCTAATTAAATTGGAATCTCTTGAACTTTTAATCTTTTCCAGTATCCTATCGAGTGGTCCACCACGGTCCGAATGAAATATCGCATGCATCGATCAACCTGCAGGATTTTTCTCTCATCTTCGAACTCTCTCTTCGTCGGCATCCTGTCAAAAACCTGTCACTTTGAGAAAGTTGACATTTAATCTTCGACATCGTGTTCACCAGTACCCGCACAGCCTTTCTGTTACCGCGAACCACGTTTCGGTCGTTGAACGCAACGGAATTGTCAACTTTGACAGTTTGATGCACCCTGCCATGCACTCGCGCAATTCGAACATCAATCGCGTTATATTCCACGCGAATGTCGCGTTAATATTAATCGCACACTTTCGAATTACAACACGTACTTCGATCGTCGTTAAGCTCACGATATTATCGTTGAAATGTCAACTACGTTACGGTGAGCTAGTATTCGGGAGACAACATAAACGAATGCGATAAACAATGTCTCGACTTAAAGAATGTCACATATTTTATTTATTTATACTGGTGCCACGACGATTTTTGTTGCTTAATAATAATATTAACTATCGGTGATATTTGGCTTTTCTCTGTATTCATATACAGGGTGACTCAACTCGTACTACATTTACTATATTTTTTTATAACAAAATTATATACTATTCTCTATCGACGGTGACAAAAGGAGAACGGTAAATTCCATTAGAGTAACAAGTGGAACCGACACACGTAAAACGCGAACTAACGAGAAGGTTTGACACGATCGGAGAAAATTCAAAGAAGCCTTAAAACAACGCGACTACGAAGACGAACGAGTTGACAGTAATGCCTCGTTAAACCGGATTACGGTCTAGTTTCTAGCACGGCTAATGCCATGTCAGTGGGATTATGAGATTCGCGTGTAACAAGATCGATCGATCATCGCGGACTTACTGTCAAGTATGATCCTCATCGATCGTAATAACGAAAACTAACGAGAAAACATTTGCGGTGCAACAAATTCGATTCTTTTAAACAAAATAATCCGATATTGCAATTTAAGTGATCTAATGTAGTTTTTTTATTTTTCCCGAGAATATTTACAAGTTATCATCTATGAATCTTGAATGATAAAAAAAGAAGAATTTGGACCAA
Organism: Odynerus spinipes; assembly: GCA_032403825.1. Lineage (NCBI taxonomy): Eukaryota > Metazoa > Arthropoda > Insecta > Hymenoptera > Vespidae > Odynerus > Odynerus spinipes. The sequence continues at coordinate 1,072,656 of JAIFRP010000042.1, read as the reverse complement.
AATTGTTCAATATTAACGCATTATTGACCAGTCACGAGTTAACTCCTATTTGCACTTGTATTAGCTATTGCGATGTTTTCAAATCAATTATCATTACAAATTATATAGAAGATATATACAAAATTTTATTTCAATTAATTATGTATTGGGTTGGCCAATAAGTAATGTCGTAATTTTCGATAAGAAACAGATATCATTTTTATCTGATTTGAATATGGCAAGCATAATTGCACTAAAATATACCCTCTCATTATCCATATTCAAATCCAAAGAACCACTGCAAAATTGAATCAAATACAATGAATTTTTTTTTTAAATTGCACGTTAGAACTTCAATTTTCAGACTGTATATGCGTTTTATAGGTTACGAATGTTCTTTTTTTGTAAAGCAGCAGAAACGATCACTTACGGAAAAATCCGAGATTACTTATCGGCCAATCCAATATAAAGAAACTATATTAAAGTTCATTTAGACTTTTTATATTCAATTACGGAATAATAACCAGGGACATGTGATAACTTTCGCGTGTAATTGCCGGTCAAGAATGTGTTAATCTGTGAATGTAATTGTGTAATTGATTTTTTAATGTAATTGAATTGTAAATCCCAAATTTGGTGCGTTCGCCGAGTATACTCGTCATATGAAAAAAAAGTACTATTTGCTCTTGAAAATATATAATTTTAGTAAAAAGTCAAAGTCAAAGCAAAAGCAGAATCTTGTAGGCTAATTGTAATTACGCACCCCACAAGAGATTCTTAAAATTAAATTCCCCAGTTAACAGGTTAAAAATACTTGAGGGGTAAGACGCTCCATGCGTGAAATTGCAATTTTGTTGAGAGCAACGAGCCTTGATAAATCGTTGAGCGCGAATGAAAAGTGCGTAGAGAGGTGAAATCTTAGCTCGCACGTGTGTTTACGAGCGCACGGTACCAATATTCGCGCGAGTCACCGTTTTATTTTCCACGGTTACATCACTAACGTCATCGACGTAGTCCTCCTCCTCGTCTTCGACGTCGTCGTCGTCGTCGTCCTCCTCCTCAACGACATCGTCAACGGCAACTTCAAGCATCGCTACGATTAGCTAGTCGCAATTCGCAATTCGCGTCGATGAACACATCGATGCCTTTAAAATGCAAACTCGCGTGTTTCCATCATTAATTTCGATGCTACGTCTAAACGAACGAGATAAGAGATATCGTATTATACTTTTACCGATATTAGCGACATTCAACTTACAAACGTTCCTTGAGTAATATTTATTCGTTATTTGCGATTAACAATGACTGGTGATTATCTGGTAATTGATTTTATTTCTTACGATACGCGTACTCGAATGTTAAATAAATAAAATGATAATCACGCGACAACAAATTTATGAATTTCTTTATATGAAATATCTTGTAAGTAAATTACGAGGGAGAGAGAGAGAAAGACAGAGAGAGAAAGAAAGACTCGAGAATGGACGTGTAAATATACGTGGAAAGTTTCTAAATATAAAATCTTGGATTTGTTCGACAAGGCGCGAGAAATGTGTTAAATTAAATCACTAAGAATAATCGATTTCTACTCCATCGGTGTATAAGTTAAAAGAAGAGATCGCGTACGCGAAGGTGTCACGAAGCGGTCGTGAGTGCTACTATTCGGGTCGAATCGCGCGCTACACGTGCTACTGACTAGCAGCGCTACTCCCGAGCTACTCACAAGCTACTCCTATCCTATTCCTTCTTTTACGTCACGCTAATCTTTCTAAAAATGTGCTACCTCCTTATCCTCGCGTTTTCAAAAACAAAACAAAAATCCCGCGCATTAGCTCTACAACCACGTATCTAAAACGAAACTACTAATTAACCCTTAGTAATGTATTTTACGGTTAATAAAAAAAAGTCTAACGAACCATCGAAGCGTGCTCGTATTTTCACCCTAAACATCCATCACGTTATCTTATTCCATTTCGAGCGTAGCTAATTCGGTTGCCCGTTTCTCGTCATTAACGAGTAGCAATTAGCTCTATTAAGCATATCCTTCGACTCTCGATTGCAAGCCGAGCGTCTTAACAACGAGCGAGTAATTTATGACGTTCGATTAGTTCGATTAGGAATAGTATTCCTATCGCAGCTGCCTCCTAACACGCAACCCATTTCCCATTGAGCTCGAGCGATTTGAAATTATCCAATAAATGCGATCACCGAACTTGCTCGTAAGAGACCTTCGTTAAACTACTAGATGGCGTCACTCATAGTCTTGAACATAACCTACAAATAACCAAACCTTGGTCGCATGCTACTAATTTCTTCCTTGTGTTATCTACCATGCAATGCACGTGAATAAATAGTTGACATTATGGAACCTACTGAAAATTGGGATGACAGTAGCGAGACGTTGAAAATTGAAGATGAAGCAAAAAAGGATGAAGACGTGCAAGATACACAAGTAATAATAGGATTTCATACGTTCGATGATTATCTTAAGGATGCATTTGATGCTATAAGAGGAGGAATCAAGGCAGCGAATAATCTTCCTACAGGGGAGAATTTCAATTATTATGCATGCTTCCCAAGTTTTAATAAAATAAGAAATGAAGATTCGAAAAAAATATTGGAAATAATGCAAAAGATAATGAATGTAGCAGGGGTGACTAGTAATATATGCAGACGTGATATAGAAGAAAAGTTTGATCTCTTATTAGAAGCAAACGATGTGTTCTTAGACAAGGCAAGTCTATGCATGGACGAAGAATGCGGTATTCTAAAAAATCCTGAAATAGAATTAGTCGTATCGCAAACTAAAAAGCATACTCCTGTTACTGGCAGTTGGAATTCTATATCGACTGCAAACAGCAAACAATTGTCGGATAAAACTGTTAATGCCCAAGCGGTACGTCTGTTGACTGCAAGGAATATACAAAGACCTCAGATAACTTTCAAAGATAAAATTGATAATAGTTTAAAGCCATGGGAACCCAAAATAAAAGATAAGCCAAATTCCTTGAAGCCGTTAGCTATTTATTTAGAAGAAACAGAAAATGGAGAAGTATTTTGTCATCCTTATGAATGTGAGCTGGACAAATTTCAACCTCCAGAAAATCAATTACAAAAAAGAGAACCTGTAAAGTATAAAACGTTAAATGAAACTCCATTAATTATGATAAATAAGCAGGAAGATATCAAAATATTAATGAACGATTTAATGAGATATCAGGAAATCGCTGTGGATTTGGAACATCATTCGTATAGAAGTTTTCAAGGTATAACATGTCTGATGCAAATATCAACTTATGATACCGACTATATAATCGATACGTTAGCACTACGATCTGATTTACACGAGCTTAATGAGATTTTTACAAAACCTACTATCTTAAAAGTATTTCATGGGGCAGAATCTGACATACAATGGCTTCAGCGGGACATGTCTCTATATATAGTAAACATGTTTGACACCCATCAAGCTGCCAAACAACTTAATTTACCTTATTTAAGTTTAGCTTATCTTTTGAAACGATTTTGTGGAATAGATCCAAATAAACATTTTCAGCTTGCCGATTGGCGTATAAGACCTTTACCTGAAGAGCTTTTGAAATATGCAAGAGAAGACACGCATTATCTACTACATATAAAAGATATTTTAAAAAATGCTTTAATAGATTCTTCACACGGAAAAACTAATATCTTAAAAGCTGTGTATGATAGAAGTACAGAAATTTGTAAATTAACATATATAAAACCAATATGGACAGAGGAGAGTTATATGAATATGTATAGGAAAAGTCAGAAAATATTTAACAATAAACAACTTTATGCTTTAAGAGAATTACATAAATGGAGAGATACGACGGCTAGAGAAGAAGACGATAGTACTGGTTATGTTTTACCAAATCATATGCTTCTAAATATAGCTGAAACATTACCACGTGAAATGCAAGGAATCTTGGCTTGTTGTAATCCAATTCCACCATTGGTTCGTCAAAATTTGTTAAAACTTCATAAGATTATACTTAAAGCACGAGAGCAACCTCTTATAAAACCTGTACTAGAAAATGATCTGAGACAACGATTTGTTCAAAGAAATCATATAATGAATTCAGAAGTTTGGGTTTATTCCCCTCATGACATACCAAGTGGTACAGAAGCCAGAGCAGATTTACCTTGCTTGTTAGATCACTCTGATATTGGGAGAGTACAAAATTCCAAAATGCATGTGAAACACAGTATTACAGTATTCGATAGTCCACATACGTCTGAGGTAATTTGTAACACCTGTAAATTAAATTAATTTTTTTTTTAATAACTAAAATTATTATTTGCAATTCCAGGATGAAGAATCGATGTTAAACAAAACAGAACATGATAAGAAGAAAAGATTCCTATTCATAAGTCCTTTTGAAAGGTATAAACGTGTAATACCTGTGGTAGCTGAACAAGAAGAACAAGACAGACAAGAAAAGAAAGTAGAACAAGATAGACAAGAAAAGAAAGTAGAACAAGGTAGAAAAGAAAAGAAAGAAGAACAAGGTAAAAAAGAAAAGAAAGAAGAACAAGGTAGAAAAGAAAAGAAAGAACAAGATAAAAAAAGAAAGAAAGAAGAAAAAGAAGAAAGGATAGAAAAACCACAACAAGAAACAAAAATAACAACAAACGACAAGCCTAAGAATAAGAACAAATCACGGAAGAAAAAGAAGCAAAAATTAAATGCATAAATATACATATTTTTTTATTACTTTGCTTTATAGAAATGCATAGTTGTATGCAAAAATAAAGATCCCTTTGTATATATTATGCCTTATATTATTGATAAAAGTGTTAATAAATTAAAAAATATCGGTGTAACTGTAATATTACATAAATAAAATTACATATTTTATAAACGTTTGTTGAATGTATTAAAAAATTGAAAATATGGAATGTATGTAACTTATGTATATAATATTACATATTTACATTATATAAAGAAATAGTGACTGCTTTTATAACTATATCATATCTTTATATGGAATCTTTTAAAAGACATAGAGGAAGAACTATCTCTTAGATTGTATTATATGTATGTTTATATTCCTTGCTTTATCATCGAATTGTGACGGACACCGATAAACTTGTTTAAATAAGATGAAAGGTCATAACCGTTAGGGTTACTTAAATCTATGTATTTGTACTTTGCGCGTTCAGTATCTTCCCCATAATGTTGCTTTACGGAATGTTAGTGATTACATTAAATAATATTTTGATCGGAAGTTGTAATAGTTTAAATAATGTAACAAATTCATTAAATCAAAGTTTATCTGATTTTACTTATACGTGGATGAATGAGACGCATACTCGATCGTCGTTTGTTTCTCTAGTTGACCCTAAAGAAGTAGATTGTCTTGGTTTAGGGAAGACAGTTGCCAATGCTTTAGCGTGGTTCTTTGCTGGTAAAGCTAATGGAACAAATGCGTTGAGTGTACGATTTTTTCTGTCTTCGAGAAAACAGCCCAACCGAGTACAAGTATATATTGGTAAACAGTTTGGTTTAGAATGGACAGATTTCAAAACTGAGCGTAGAACTATTATAATAGTACCTGGATTTTTATCACATGGCGAAGAAAGATGGATTATCGATATGGAAAAGGCCTTTCTTAAATGGGTATTATACAATTAATAATATTTTTAGATGCATATACATTTCATTTCGTTACACTCTTATATTGTGTTGTACTTCGTTACTCTGTTAATAGGATGACGTTAATGTAGTGGTTGTAGATTGGAGTGCAGGAGGTAATACATGGAATTATTATAAAGCTGCCATTAATACTAAAGTAGTTGGATATCAAATTTCGAAGTAAGTTACATTAAAGTCTACTTTCCATAGTTGATTATAATGTATAACGTAACATTATTATACTCGTAAAGATTTCTAGAACATATTATAAATGCAACAACAGTTGTATCTGATTGGGGAACCATACACTTAATTGGTCATAGTCTCGGAGCACACATTTGTGGTTTTGCTGCAAAAGAATTTAAAAAGAAACAAAGTAATTGGACCATAAGTAGAATTACGGGATTAGATCCAGCACAGCCATGTTTTAGAAATACAGATTCTTCCATTCATTTAGATAAAACTGATGCGCCATTTGTTGATGTAATACATACTAATGGGAGATTACTTTCTCATCTTGGATTAGGTTTACCAGAGCCTATTGGTTTGTCCACCAATATTATGACTTTTTTTTATAAAGAATGCTATAGTATGTTAAATGTTATTAATTATATGTCAAAGGTCACGTAGATTTCTATCCTAATGGTGGAAGAAGTCAACCAGGTTGCATTAGATCCAATACAGCTTACTTTGGTTATTTGCCTATACCTCAAATATGTAAAGTCACATTATTTTTAACAAATAATTTCGATCAAATTAAATATAAAATAAGTTATTTATTTGCAGTTATTCAACAAGCAATATGTAGCCATGGTCGATCATATATATATCTCACCGAATCTCTGTTAATGACTTTTACAAACAATTGTAGTTTTTGGTCGCATCATTGGGATTTATCGTACAGACATATAGAACAAATAATGTCTGAACAATGCAATGAGGATGTTTGCATCGAAATGGGAATTAAAGCAGAGAATTACCCTCACCGTGGAACTTTTTTCCTTATTACTTCAAATAGTCCACCATATTGTGGTAAATATTTTTTTGTATCAATTATCAATAATAATGATCAACGTTTCCTAAATGAATGATTATTTTAGTCAATATGTCAGAAATACCAGAGGAAGTGAAAACACAATTAAAAATTGATCATATCAATGATCTCCAGGATTAGAAGAAATATGTAATTTTATTATCACATGTATTATTCGTGTACATAATTGTACTTTTATTTTAAATATATTTAACATGTAAAATATATTCCATATAATATTTACAATTGATAATATTTACTTTATATTATTTTATATTACCAAACCATCAGCCGATAAAAATTCTACAGTGTGCGCTTACCTTTAGGGTATCCGACTTCCGGTTCCAAAATGGCGAGTAGTTCAATATTTAAATAAGGAGCTGCATACGAAAATCCGTTATACGACGGAGAGAATTCAAACTTTGTAAAAGTATGTTAACTATTGATAGCTGATAACCTGAATTTTTTCAAATTTTTTATCCAGGCAATCAAAAATGGCGAACGAATAAATATTTTTATCCACGAATCGAGTTGAAATTTATATCGAAAATTTGGTCGTACCCAACAAGAACATTATAAAAAGAAGGTTGTACCTAAAAAATCAAATTTTGTCAAAATATGTTAAATGACCACCGAAAAAGAGGAGGCGAGCGAAGCTTTTTCTCCCGGGGTCCAGGGGGCAAAGCCCCCGAACTACTTCAAAGGCTGGTTGGGTCTTATGTCGAAAGATCGTATGAAATTTTTTTATTTTTTTCTTGCCCCAAAGATGAATCTTTTTTATTCAAATAAGTTAACCAGAAAAAGAAATTTTCATAAGATTCGTACGTTAATAAAAACTTCAAACATGTTTTTCTCAGAATTACATTTTCCTTCGCGGTCTGCACGATATCTCGAACACCTTTGATTATCTTCGAGTGATTTTTTCTCTCGATTGTTAAAAATTCTTTTCGTTAGACTTTCCATTTAGTCGAATTTTGGATAAATAAAACTTATATTCACGATCGAAAAGAAGGTTTCCCTCGTTAGAGATGACTAACTTGTTAACATCGAGAAATACCATGTTAGTAGATATTCATTCTATTACGGAAGTGAGCTAACGATCAAGGTCAATATTATGCAATGTCACATAGATAAAACGAACAGTATAAATGCATTCTACAGTAGAAATCTTGTTCGTAGATATTGAATCATCATCTACCACAGTGATGGCGAATCTATGAGCCGCGGGTTACAAACTGATCCACGTCACTATTTAAAAAATAAAATTAATACCTATAATTTTGACCTACACGGAAAAAAGGTTCGCCATCACTGATCTATCGCATAGTTACAACGATAAGGAGAAAAGATAAAATGATCAGTGGAGTGAGGTGGTTTTATACGCGCGTATTAGTTCATTACGGTGTATCGCGATACAACTATCATTAGATTCAGTCACAATAACCACAAGTGAGATGAGTTTACTAAAAACTGGTGTCCGATTATGTCAGCAATCGTTGAAGGTGCAAACGAGGGACGAATGTCGAAAATGGATCCGAGAGTGCAACAAAGTTTTGCCAAGTCTGGTTGATTATCAACGTAACGAAAGGAACAAATTACCTGTCGAGAAGAAACGACGTATAACACTTATAATCGGTAAATTAAAAGCGTCGTTAAAAAAACTCCGTCGACAGCGTAAAGCGCTTCGCGATGCGAGAGTATCGTCCCTCGTTTGGCGGGACGTCGAGTCGGCTTTTGAAAATCGTATCTTCACGGGTGCCGTCGTGAATGCGAATCACGTCGATCCGCGGGAATTTCTTCGAGACGCGCGCAAAATGGTAACGAGTCGCGTTGCGAGCGCTATCGAGACGCATAATTGTATAAAAATTAATACGACGTTTAAAGTGGAGTTCATATTGAAAGGGACGGTCAGCGTTCAATTTTTAAACACGCGTTATTCCGAGCTATACGCATCTTCGAATTTATCGGCATGGTATTCGAGGAACGTGATCGAACCGACTTTGACATCCGTAGAAGAACTCCAAGAACGCGACAGCGGATGGGCGTTCTCAAGAATATTATGTTTAATGATAAACGTTAATAAGTACGAACCTATGCACGCGGGATGCAACGTGCCGATACCTCGGAAATTATCATCAAAGAAAGCGACTATTAATGTAACGTGCAGTGACGCCAACGACCACGCCTGTTTCTTCCGCGCGGTTGTGGCGAGTGTTTATCCGGTCAGTACTAACGTAAGCAGAGAATCCTCCTATCCGCACTACTCCACCGTACTCCGTACCAATGGTTTACAGCTACCCATGACGTTAGAACAAATACCAACATTTGAACGCCTTAATGACATTTCCATAAATGTTTATATATGGAAAGACGAGATTTGCAAGACGCTTCATCTGACTTCGAAAAAACGAAACAGACACGCGAACTTGCTTCTCGTTCAAAGCCCGAGCGATCCGTCTACAAATCATTTTGTATGTATACGGAATCTCTCTAGATTGGTATCGTCGCAAAGGAGCAAGCACGAACATAAAAAGTACTTTTGCGATCGGTAAGTTTTAGATATTATAATTTTCGTAGTTATTTAGAATAGGGAACTTCGACTTCATTTTCGTGAACTTGAAATATGTTTTTAGAGTCGTTGATCTTAATAACTTTTTCTTCTGTTCTTAATAGCTTATTATTAGTTTCGGAGATATTCGCAACGAACTTTAGTTAAACTTAGATTACGCCTAACGGTGACTAAATTCCTAGTTGGCCTACTCTAAACCTAACTTATTGATGATAATCATTTTTAACCTGTCGCATTCCGAGTCTTTTTTTACTTATGAGAGCTTTTGTTTGACAAAAAATTACATCGTTACTGTTATTACGAATCTATATATTTAATTAAAATAGTTTGCGATACAACAAATAATATCTGAAATTTAAATTTTGAAATCCAACTTATTTCAAGACCATCGCAAACAACGAGGTGTCCTCTACTTCAGATAATTCTCACAAATTTGTTCCCTTTATTAATATAATAAATATATAATAAATCCCCTTTATTAATATAATAAATATATAACATATAATAATTTAGTATTGTAAATCATGATACGGAGAAAAGATTTATCTTTTCCGTTCTTATCGTTAGGTGCCTGCACTACTTCAGCAGCGAAATAAAACTGAAGATTCACACTATCGATTGTCAGCGATTGAACAAATCCGAGATAAGACTTCCCAAAGAGAAGGACAAATGGTTGCGATTTAAGAACTTTCTGTTCAAGGAACGTATGCCTTTCGTTATTTACGCAGATTTGGAATGTTTGCTTGACGTTGATTTGGACGATGGACCAGATAAAGTCGGTTGCTCCCGCGAATTAGACAAGAGGGAACTTTATCAACATCACCGTGTATTCAACGTGGGTTATTACATCCACTGCTCGTACAACGAGTCGTTGTGCAGGTACCGTTCTTATCGTCACGAATCGAACTGCATCGATTGGTTCGTGAAAGAGTTACATACGTTGGGACGTCACCTCGATTCTATCTTTCGAAGAAACATTCCAATGAAGCAGCTTACCGAGGAGCAACTTAGGAATTTTTACGAGGCCACCGTTTGCCACATTTGCGAAAAAGCTTTTGTCAACGACGACGAGAACGGCAAAGTGCGCGACCATTGCCATTTCACAGGGGCTTACAGAGGTCCGGCTCACAAGATTTGTAATTTAAATTATCAAACGTTGTTCACGGTACCAGTCGTCTTCCACAACTTATCCGGTTACGATGCACACTTCATCATCGAAAAGCTCGCTACCGCGTTCAAGGGTAAAATCAATCTGCTGCCTCTAACGAAGGAAAATTACATCTCTTTCACGAAATACACGACGGAAGTCCCGCAAAATCGAGCATCGTATAACCGAGCGAGTAATAATAACGAATGCGTCAAATTCCGATTCATAGATTCCTTCAAGTTTCTTAATTCGAGTCTAAACGAATTGTCCTCGTATCTGGAGAGAGAGAAATTACAAATTTTGCGGAAAGAATTTCCATCGCTTCGCGACGACGACTTCGATCTTCTCGCTAGGAAGGGTGTCTTTCCCTACGATTATTTAACGTCTTACGATAAATTGAAGGAGAACCGATTACCCGAACGCGGCGAGTTTTACAGTAAATTGTCCGAGAGTGACATATCGGACGGCGACTACGCGCATGCTCTTAAAGTCTGGTCACGATTTAACGTTCAAACGTTGGGCGAATACAGCGACTTGTATTTAAAAATCGACGTTTTATTATTAGCCGACATTTTCGAAAATTTCCGAAGCGATTGCTTCGCGAGTTACAATCTGGATCCCGCTCATTACTTCACTCTTGCCGGATTCGCGTGGGACGTGATGTTAAAATATACCAAAGCTGAACTCGAGCTGTTGACGGACATAGATATGTTGATGTTAGTCGAGCGAGGAAAACGCGGTGGATTGAGTCAATGCTCGAATAGATACGCGCGAGCAAACAACAAGTATTTACCTTCGTACGATCGATCGAAACCATCAACGTATTTGATGTACTTCGATGTCAACAATTTGTACGGTTGGGCAATGTCGCAGCCCCTTCCGTACAGAGGTTTCCAGCTGATAGAAGAGGAACGGCGATTAGCCGATTTCGATGTAAATTCAATTCCGGAGAATGGACCTACGGGTTATCTCTTGGAAGTCGATTTGGAATATCCACGCGATCTCCATAATCTACACGCTGATCTTCCGTTCTGTCCGATTCACGATAAGCCGCCCGGCAAGAGTCAAGAGAAATTACTCGCCACGCTCTATCCCAAAAAACGATACGTGATACACTATCGTTATCTGCAACAATGTCTACGATACGGCTTGATATTAACAAAGATCCATCGCATTTTACAATTCGAACAATCATGCTGGCTGCGCGACTACATCGACCTTAACACGCAATTTCGCAAACGCGCGACCAGTAATTTCCAAAAGAATCTATACAAACTTATGAACAACATAGTTTTCGGTAAAACGATAGAGAACAAACGCAAACACAGAATCGTGAAATTAGTTTCACGGTGGGACGGACGTTACGGAGCGGAAGCTTTAATAGCGCAGCCTAATTTCCATAGCCGTACAATATTTTCGGAGAATTTAGTAGCGATCGAATTGAGTAAATTAGACATCTTAATGAACATTCCTGTTTACGTAGGAGTATCTATCCTGGACATATCGAAAATATGTTTGTACGAGTTTCATTACGGTTACATGCAATCGCGTCTCCCCGGAAAGTGTAAAATTTTGTACACCGATACCGACAGTCTGATTTACGAGCTCGAGTGCGAGGACGCGTACGATGAAATAATGAAGCGGGACATAGATCGCTTCGACACGAGCGATTACGCGGAGAACAATCGGTACGGTATTCCACAAAAGAATAAAAAAGTATTGGGCTTGATGAAGGATGAACTTAACGGCGCGATTATGTCCGAATTCGTCGGACTAAGGGCGAAAACGTATGCCTTTCGCGTACACGGAGACGATGAAGAAGCAAAGAGAGAAAGGAAGAAGATAAAAAGTATAAAGAAGAACGTTACAGCAAAGAGGATAGAATTCGATGATTATCTTCGATGTCTGCAGGGTGATGAGACAAGGATTCATCAAAACCGAATCGCATCTTTCCGACACAAGGTTTATACCATTCGCGAAGAAAGATTGGCGCTTAATCCGTACGATGACAAAAGATTTATCGAGCCCGGCTCGTCGCGTACACTTCCATGGGGACATTACGCTATAAGCGATAATAGAGAAGAAGATTAAAATTGTATATAAAAATAATATGTTTTATAGATCGTAAATAAAGTCGAACCTCGTTAACTCGAATCTTAGGGGAACAGAGAATAATTCGAGTTACGGAGTATTTCGAGTTAGTAAGTTTTTCGAGTTATAGAGGCGCGAAAAGAAAATTCGACTTATAAAGGGTAAAATGTACATTAAATAGAGAAAAGAAGATGGAAGAAAGGAAAAGCTGTGGCAGAATCTTTTTACTTTGAATTATAGAGGATTTAGTAATCAAACTTCGAGATGTAGAGGTCCATTCATAATTTCGACCTCTACATCTCGAAACAATTCGAATTGTAGAGGTGAACTAAGACGACTGCTACACTTGAGAACACTTCGAGTTAATCTCTTAGTTTTCTTTGATTTATACAGGTTTTCTCTAGAAAATGAATAAAAATTCAAATTATAGAGGTTTTCGAGTAAGCGAGGTTCGACTACAGTATTATATACAGATACGCCAGAAATACTGGAGAATTGAAATTAAAGATTGATTATGTATATTGATAAGCTACAATTAAAAGAATTACATAATTTTATTATATACACATTATATTATCTATGTAAATAAATGCACTTTTTATTTTAAACATATATAGCATTTATGCTATTATTATATAGCATTTAATATAGCATTTAAATAATAGTTTATCTAGTATTTACAATTGGCAATATTTGCATTACATTATATACAATTTCTAATGATCAAAGATTTAACCTGTTAGCTCATAGCGGGAGTAAATCATTTAAATTGATACGTGTAAAAAAAAATTACATCAAGGTATCGATAACTCTTACTACAAAAGTACCTGTTATATTACTATAACATAGTTAATTATATTAGTAAAATGCTTTATCTTGAGCTAATTAAGGTTTAATCGTGTATCTTGTGCGCTTATAACCATTATTTAATTTTTAATCATTGGCACTTCGTTCCTTGGTATTTGATAAAAAGTAATTAGTTGCACACCTTTGAACTAGATCATTCTTTAGAAATAGGTATACAGGACAAACGGTAGAACAATTGCGATGCATAATATCTTTCAATGTATTACTTGGACATACGTGGCAGGGAATATTCCTGTCCGTCCTCTGCACTCGCCGATCCACCAACCATCTGCTTGTTTTTGGTGGACGGTTATTAAGTCACCGGGGTTCAGACTTAATTCATCATTAAGATTTGCAGAATAATGATATATTGCCCTACACTGTTCTATTCTATCTGACTTAGGTGTTACATCTACAACGTCAACGTCTTGATTATTATTGTCCTCCGAATGACTGCTAAATTCGTCAAAATCGCTAAAATCTTCTTCATCCGGTGGATTTTCTGAATTTCCATCCCCAGCCGTTCTGTCTGCCCAGTCACGACTCTCGGTTTCATGTCCTTTCGCTAAATGTACTTCTATCTCATCGTCTATATCTTGTATCTCAAAGGATTCATTTCTTGCCCAAGAAGGAATCTGTTAATATGTAAAAGATCAACGAGTGAACAAGCCACAAATTAGTTTATCGATCATTCATTGTTATTTATTTTTTATATATTCTCCTATCTTTGATATCTATTTCTCTTTACCTTGAGAACACTTTGCTGAAGCCCTTGTTTATCTCTAGAAACTAATATGTGTTCTGCTAGTGGATGCTTACTTCTTTTGCTACCCTCGACTTCTGCAAGTGTTCCACCAACCTTATATCGCGCTGCTTCCAAGTATAGTAACATAGAGCGCATCTATAATAAATAGTTTATTAATAAAAAATACTCTACGATAGAGCATATTTGTGTGTACCTACATGATGTAATTTGTCCGTAACATTTTGAGTACTTTCATCAGCGGCAAACGCAGGTGTTTTAACAAAAGCTCTATGTAAAGTTTCCAGTCCCTCTCTTCCTCGCCTTTCCCTCTCCAAATCCTGTCTTATTAAATGTAGAATTCTAACCAATGACTGTTTTCGTCTCTCTCTATTCATTGCTAGCGTTATATGTTCCGCATAAAAATCAGGAAGAAGTTGTTCCGCATTTACGGTATCGTTACTTTCTATCCTACGTATAAGATTCTTCAGGATTTCTACATCTTGAGATACATTACAGTTTCTTATAGGCGTCGATAAACGGTCAGCACTCTAAAAGCATTTAAGAATCTTAAATTATATATTGTGATAATTAAATATTGTGATTATTACATTTTTTTAATATTCTCCCTTCTAAGTTTGATTTAGTACTTGTTAATAGTTTACATATCATCTCTAAAATATAGAACAAAATGCATCTACAAAAAAGTATTCTGTAGCATCCTCCCTTAAATTATAAAATAGATAAAGTTTTACCTGCTGCAAACGAGGCGCGAGTGCCTGCAAATGTGCCAAATAAACGTTGACAAAATCTTTCAAAGCACTCAATCGTTCTTCCTCAAGGAGTTCCATTTGTTTTGCTCCTTTTCTTACAGTACTCTCGTATTCGAGTCTAGCTCTCTCAGCTCTCACACTTACTGTGTAAAACTCTGTGTCGGCTCTACGAGAAGAATCTTCGGCTTTTCGTCTCCGAGCTTCTAGTTTACTCGCTTCTTTCTCCGTCATATGATGATTAGACGATTTATTATTATTCTGTTGGCTTTGACTGATCGATTGCAGTCTTGCCAAATCTTGCAACCTCTCGTTCTCTCTTGCACAAGAAAAACTCTGTTTCTTAGTCTTTGAAGCAATATTACGCCATTCTTGAAGAGACTTTAAAGCTTTGTCCACAGAATTCTCAATGGATTTTCTTGAACGACCTTGAGCCTCTGCCACACCTACCTACAAATTAATGACTAATTAGTTATATGTATTATATGAAAAGTGCCATTTATAACTATTAAAAAAGTTTTTAACTATACTAATAGACAAACAACGAGTAACAATTACATCTTTGAATAATGCATTATTTAGAAATATTAAAATTTTTTATATTATTGTGTATTTCGTTTAAAAAATTATTTTTTTAAATAAAACAAATTGCTAAAGACAATGAAGAAAGTAATTTATATTTATAAAAAAACCTTCATCTTCCTAAACTAATACAATTTTAATTATACAGCATTTTGAATATATGTATGTGATTTATAAGGATCTGCAACGTGAAATCTGAGAAATAAGAAAAAAGGCAACTTTATCTAAAAGTGAATTTCGTAACAAGCAATACAATCGCTATACTACTGACGTCATTCAACGTCTATATATCGGCCTACTACACGATGAAATAATTATATAGCTTAGTGTAAAACGTACTCTCAGTGGTTTCGCGAGCTGTTCACCGAGTGCGATGCCCCATATCCTGTGGGCTTCAGCGGCAGCTTCCATCTCTTCTCCGACACACCTCCATGCTTCGTTCACGCCTCCGTTGCTGTTGCCACCTGCATTTTATGA
>JAIFRP010000042.1:1042158-1056722 GCA_032403825.1 Odynerus spinipes | reverse complement strand
ACTTTTTACTACTTTTTACTACTTTTTACATACTTTGATCTTTGGAACAAGCCTTCGTTAATTTACTGCTCAATTTGCTAAGCCCTTTAGCATAAGTTGCTTCGAGTTCAGCCCTGAAAAAAAAGGAACAGTCAAATTTCAATCAAATCTTCGCATATATCATTGATTTGTGAATTTGTCATACACAAATTATGAAAGTTCACATATTTTTTTTAAGAGATATGGAAATGTTGAAATTTCATACGTATTTAAAATATTATACATATAGGTACTGTAACATTTTATATTGTTTGAGACTAATAAAAAAATATCAATCAAATTGTTCGAATAATTGTTATAACTATTAATTAAGAAGGTGTAACGTTCTCTTAAACTTGAGTTACGTGTACCAATCAATTAAAAATGGATTCATAATGCTCTTTTCGCACCTATTGTATTTACGACTGTTGTATTACATGCTTTGTCTAGAAATATCTGTTAACTAAATACCTTTCATGAAGAATCGAGGCCAGCTCTTTGCAGAAATCCCCACCTTGCTTGACATACCTCCGAATGTCTTCAAATCCGCCTTGGCCACCCTTAACAGAAAAATATCAGATATTATAACAAAAAGTTAACATTTTTGTTGGTAAGAGAATGTCTTAAAAAAATTAACACGCGTAAAATTTATTGAAAAATAATGATCAAGGCAAAATATTTAACAAGAAAATGTAAGTACCCCTATTTTTATTAAATAAATAAAGCACGAAAGTATTATTTGCGACTATTCTAATAAACTATTGAAAACAGTATACTTATGATAAATAATTATACAAAGTTTAGAGGTATGACTAGACGGTTTAAACAGTTCAGTTACTGATTATTAGTGTTAATAGTACAATGAACTGTTAGGTGAGTAACGGTAAATATTCCTCGTGGTTTGATATCACTACTCTACTTCTATTGTTTGTCGCGAAGCATTAGTTGATTATAATTATTATTTTCCACTGATTTTGTAGCTTACATACGAGTCACGTTACCGCAATAGTTCAACAAATTCTATTACAGAGATAAATGTTTTTGCAATTTAATGTTTAATGCAAATAATTCAAAACAAAAGACAGCGCTTCGCTTATATCGAACTCGAATAGTAACGGAGAAGTCTTTTAATAGATTACCGAGTTGCATTCTGAAAAGAATTACCGTTAATGCCCACAATGATACTATTTGCAGTATTTCAAAAGTAAATGTGACATTTCACGTGATACGTCCAGCGAAGACAGAAAGAAAGCGCGACAGGTTAGTAAAAAGCAAAAGATAACGGTTCTATTTTCAAAAGCGTCGCCTGTATGTACGCACGAGCTATTGAATATTCGAATGCAAGGCGGATACATTTCTATACGGATGCAGACGAAGAGGAAATATGGGAAATTGGTGGGGGAATCTCTACTCCACCTCTCTGGCCCCCACGGAGCTATTAATGTGTGTGTTTCTAGATAGAGAGATATGTTGCAGCTAATTTCCGTTTTTCAGTCGCGGCATGAGCTGGTCATTTTAATTCTCCAGTCCTTGCAGAAAACCAAGGTCTTAACACTCGCGTACCTAAATTCCAAGTGTACTGGAATCCGATCTCACTTTTGGTCAAACTTTATCCGAATCTTAAGATGAATCTCATTAATCATTAATAGCTCGATAAATTAGAGGACCAACTATAAATAACTAGAGATTACCGAAAAGATTATAAATGACGATAGTTAAAAACCTGTTACCCATTTTTTTTTTTACGACTCGAGATATTTAAATTACAATTTTATTACGCGAAAACGCATATATAATACTTACGCTTTTGCAATACGATCACCTGGACCTCGGACGAAAAAAAAATAATACAAAAAACGAGAAATCTCGTTCTCAATCGTTAGATAAGTCTCTAATAATCGAGTTCGGATCTAAGAAGGTCAAAACCGGCTTGTTAATACGGTAGCGCGCTAACGTAAAGACGTGGATACGAATAAAGAAGCGGCATGTGACATGTATATATGTAGGTATGTATGTGGCAATATACTACCCACCAGTGGCACATATCTAATGGCATGAAAGTGAAAAATCACAGAAGGATAATCGAAATGGTGAACGGAAATTCATAAAATGTCAAGGAAACTAAATACAAATATTAATAAAGCATATTTCACATATGTATGAAATGGTTTAAAAGCATAATGGATGTACGAATATTTTATTTCCAAAGAGAAAGAAATAAAGTCAACATTTTGTCTCGTACGTTACGTCATGTTAATCCGCATCAAAAACTATTATTATTTAATTACACCACTTCGTCCTGCAAATCCACAATATATCTACGCAATTTTTATTTTCTTTACTATTATACTACTACTTATTTATCATTTATTCGATCATTTTAATCGCTCCGCATAGAGCATTTAAAATTCGTAGCATCTTCTTCGATTCAAATATCGCGCTCCGTTAAAATACGCATACTCCGTTATTTTCGTGATCAATGGTAGTTTCCTTTCCCTTTTACCGCCTCACACGCGTTTTCTCCACCTTGCTATACTTCACGTGTTACGGTGAAATCGTGGAGGTCACAAGACAACCATGGCTCACGTTGAAACACACTTTACCTTCACGAATTCGATAGAAAATCGGCATCTTTACCCCCCCCCCAACCCCACCTCACCGTCGTTCAATCTTTCTACTATTTTTACGACGGAAGGATGGAGAAGTGGGGAGAGGGATAGAGGAAATGGCAGAAAGTGCTTTCTTATGCGCTCGATTTCGCACACGTTCGAGGAATACATCAATTTCTCTCGTGGCCACTCGTTTATGAAGCGATACGAACGTGTGCGAGTAAACGGATTCGCGCGCGCACGCGCGCGTGATCAACGAAACTGTTCTTCCTTCTCTACGATCTACTAATAAAATTTACGGCTTCGCGTGATTTACCGTACTGCGATACAATGGTACGGAAGATTCGAAAAATACGTTGACCTGTCGATACGCTAGTAAATGTATTATACTTTGAGTAAATTATGAGATTGTTTTTGGAATTTATATGAATATTATTTGAAAAATAGCGTTATTTTCAATCGTAATTAAAATATATATGTGTACATACATAAATTGAATAAAAACGTACTGATTTTTATAATTAGTTTCTAATGAAACTATTTTGATCTTAAAGGCTTAGAATCTATTCGTACACTTTTTATTAGATCATTTAATATTCGATGTGACCTCCATGTGGAATAGAGCGAGCCACGTTGAATAAAGAGTTAGCGAATGCATTCTTTCTCGTTGTCGTAACACGGATTACAAGGTTAGAATTCAAGGCAACGGTCTTCTTGGATATTTTCGTCAGAACAATTTTTCTAATCAATATAACTTCGGAATTTATAATAGGCACGAGTATATTGTAATGAAATAGAGACATTAGAGTACGTTTATACGATTTACGATTTTGTCTGATGCTAAATCTGAATATTTGAAATAAATGAAAAGTATTACTTTCTAAGTAACATAAGAAACTTTAATAGAGTAATAATAAATTTGGTTTGATCGCTCTTTCAAAGATCAAGCAATCATTGACTCATACAATACAAGCATAATTATTTAACACATACTAAATGCAAATAAATGCGTGAGTTAAATGAATTATTATTCTTATTAACTCAAAATGATTATTCCTAAAAACTGAAATACGAGATGCCGAATTTTTTAAGACCGAAATTGTCATCGCGAACGTGAGTATAGTCCAAAAACGGAGCATCGTTTTCTCTGCTCCCCGGGGTCATACTAATCAAACGATCGTACACGCACTTACACGGCTGCTTGCGCACGCGCGCGCGCGCATTTGAAATAATGTCGGCTATTTTCTCCAAGCACAACTTTCCCACACTTTCCATGTACCGGGTTTAACATCGTGGTTACTGACTTTACGTCGGAGACTTCAGCGTATTTAGACTTATGTTAGTATCATTTCTCTCGCACTGTACTAAGCAAAGGTCTTTCAAAACGGAACGTTACCTGCGAAAGCGTAGAAAGCGAGTTTGTAAAGAAACGTTTCATTTCGAGATTGAAGATAAATATTTTGGAAAAATGCAAAAGCCACGTTGGATCGTTATCAATTTTTTATAATTATGCATATGTGTACATATGTATGTATAATACATATGCATAACATGTGCATAATATGTGAACAATTAATATGTATATTTAGACGTATAGTGTTATTCGAACGATTATTAAGATACAATGTTAAATTATTTAAACGTTTTTTGTGACTTTGATTGTAAATGCGTATGACACAAATCAAAATACAATCCCTTTCGAAAATGAAACATAACGAAACACGAAAATACACAGCAATGCGATAGAAATATTAACACGGACAGCATCTAGAAACGCAGAAGGAAGCGATAAAATTTCGCCTGTTAAGTCCAAATTTGCTTCATCTGTTCTCTTCGGAATAGAAAAAAAAGGATTGATGTATTCAATAATATCGTAGAAAACCATTTTGCAATACGATCACACGGACTTTCGTAAAAGTGAAAGGTTCGATAGCACTTCGTGGAAAAAGCGAAAGGCCATTTCGCTTATTTACACTTTACCACTGATTTATCAGCGATTCATCGTTCTAGGTGTAATACAATATCGTGGCTAATCTTCTCATCTCTTTTCGAATATTTGGTTAACGCGATGTGTGAACATCTATTCGTATACTTTCTTTCGTAAAATACTTTGGAAATGTCTTACTTCGATTTTAAGATTGGATCGAATCTTAGTTGTGTCTTAGGTTAATTTTTGATTGTGACACAACCCAGACAGCTTTGTAAATAATTACCGTAGAGGGTTATAGAAAGAAATCGATATAAAAATCAATATGAACAGGAAAGTCTATGATAGAGGTTAGGTGAAAATATTCCTGTAACGCGTACACGGTGCACGATCGAATGAATCGTGTATGCAAAGGAGAGTTAAACAAGAGGAGGTCGATGGGATAAGAGGGGAAAGGGACAAGCAGTATCCCGTCACTTACAATTCTATACGTGAGCCATAGATCGTTCTCATTGGCGGATATAGTGAATCATAGTGAATCATTGGACGAGGATATGTTCATACGATCGAGAGTAACGATAATGATCGTGCAAGTGCACGTGTCAAGTGCAGCGGCTAACAAGTTAAAGTCATACACCTATCGATCGAAAGATACCAACGTAAGGTACTCTAATTTATGTCATTTTTTCAGCCGGTTTTATGATCCCTTTTTTTATTCAACACGTCGTCAACGTTCTAATATATCAGCTGTTCAGAAGTCAATGCGATTAAGTCCATTTTTTTAAATTTTCTAATCGGAGTATCGTAGTGCACTTTTACTACGCATCTAACAACAGGCTTTCTCGGCGTGTCAGAATTTATTAAATGATTAGTAATTCTTCACGCGAATTAGTCGGTTCAAGGAATTCGTTCAACAAATCGATTCGATGCAATGCATTTCCTTAGCACGGAGTTGTACCAAGTCTGCGTCATACCAACACCTATGCATCTTGTGTTTCTTTTGAATTAGTATTTTTTCTATTTTATGAGTCACACGTATTTTACAACATAAAACGTGTGTCTTGTAACGTCTAACTCGATATCTTTGGTCTTAGAAATAAGATAAATCGAGTGAAGTAAGTAACAATAATGTCCACGTGCCAGCAGCAACAATGTTCCACTGTACAATTATCTAAATTAACTTTTGAACGATTTTTTCTGAAAATTTCCCCAAAACAATTGTTGAAACACCTCTTTACCGATAAACGAATAACTATCAACATTTCAAGAATAAACTATTCCCAAATCAAATGAAACTCTCTTCTATATTGGATATACAAACTAACTTTATATAACACTACTTTTAATCTTTCCCTATATACGACCAAGAAAAAATAAATTAAACACTGAACGCTCCGAATGAAATAATAGGGTGAGAGTCTCGTTTGGATACGAGGGTATACCTCGTATGGAACATGAGAGACAATCGAAGTGAAAGAAGAACCAAAGAAGAACGAATGTGAAAGAAGAGACGATTGTACCTCTTCGTGAATCTCGTTGGTCTGTAGGAGATGAGTGGAGGCCATTAACCCTCTGATTGACCCCAACATTCTCCTCTTAATCATGCCGCCTTTCCCAGCGCGATCCCTCGCTGTCGTTTCGTGCTCGGTACTAGCAACGCACATCTCATCGTTCTCTGTATCGGAACAGAGCTTGTCCATGCTGAAGGAAACCGGTGGTAGTGGACTCCTCTTTCCATTACCAAGGATGTCATCGGAGCTAGCGGTCTTCTTACAAAGCACGTTCCTCCTGCTTACGACCATGTCCTCTTCCGCACTGGTATCCCCGATATAAGCTTTACCGGAGTCCGGCGAGTACGAGTTCGACCGTCTGCTGACGTTCAACGAACTCTCGTTCTCGTTGGTCTCCTTCGTTAGCAAGGAAATGCCAAACTCTTCTACTCTCGTGATGGAACCCAATTCCTGCGTACGAGCTTTCGCCAAATCGTAAGAAGCGTAACTCCTGCCTTTGCTCGTCTTGAGATCCTTCAAGGACATCTCTTGATTATTCTCCTGAGGTTCACCGATCATCGCACCGACGTTTTGCATTCGAGCGTGCCTCTGAATGACCTCGCTAAGCTTACTCCTCTCGTCTCGTAACCAGCTTCTCATTTTACCCCATGCCTTACCCAACTTACGTTTCTCCGATTTCAGAAGCCCGTGCGATACGTTGGACGCGGTGTCGTTCGAAAATTCTGGATCCGAATAACAACCGGACGTCGAAGTGAGTCCGGTATCCCGAGTGTCGCTTCCAAATGTCTCCTTGCGTTTTCTACTTTTTAAAGACCTAAGGGAGGATCCGTGCGCTCTAAACGTAATTGGAATGATCTTTCTTTCGACGGTGATCTCCTTCGAAGTATCGTTGCCTGTATCGTTGGAAGCGTCGTTCAAGTTTTTGTCTGATATTGGTTTTGGCTTGTCGTACAATTCATTGGCTACGTTCGAAGAATCTTCTTGGATCGATCGCTTATCATTTTTCTCTGCTTCGTTGTCATCGTCTCTGGAAGACTTTTTCGGAAAATCGTACAGCCTGTCATCCAACGAGGACTCCGGACGATCGTTTTTATCTTCGTCGTTTTCTTCCTCGTCCCCCTGGTCGTTCTTCTCGAGTAATTCGTCGCCTTGAAGAAAACTAAAGCTTATCTTTGGCACTCCATCTTCATCAGTCCTCACATACGTTGTTGCCATTAACTCGATGCTGGTGCTGTGTTTCCTGTTTCTATCTTGCGAAGACGTTTCTTCGTTTACTTTTGGGTCACTGGCGATGATCTTGAACAATCTGGACTCGTCTTGAATGTCGTTCGAGTTCTCATGACCGACAATATCTACGCTGTTTTGGTACAAAGCCTCTTCTACCACGGGGATCTCGTCATTTGACGAGACGGTCGAATTCACGCGCATTGGTTTACTACTTTCTTCCTCGCATGTTTTTACGTCCTCCTTTTTCTTTCCAATCATCTCGACTTCATCCTCGCGAAAGTCATGGCAATGAATAATTATAGGTGTTGGTATGTCGTACCACGTTGTCGTTGAAGCTTGGTTCCCTTCGTTGCTCATGTTGGAGCTCAAAGTCGAGCTTTTTGAGGACGATCGAAAAGTCGTCCAAGCATGACGTACGTCGTTCATTTCAATTTGGGAAAAGGCTTTTGTTCAATAGGACACACCCGCGCACACGCACATTTCACACGACTACCTTTCATCTCATTCCGCGAGTATTTGGTTGAACAATTTCTCGATGTCTCTTAACGTTTCCTTCGTAACACACAATCTTGTTTCCTAAAAAAGATATTTCCTCTCTCCGGAAGAATCTTCCTGGCAATTCGTCCTATTAGAAAGTATTTATGAGTAACGCTCGTGGACTTTTCTCTCGAAACAAACGCGAACACGTTTTCTCTTCGACATCGTAGAATCGTTCATGGGAAGGTTACGCTCTAGCGAAGCTCGTGCCTCGATCTAGAACGTAACGCTCGCTCTCGCGAATAGACCAACGTGGTGCTCATCATTTTTGCCGGATAAATTCTATCCGTTTCCGGCGTTACGAACACTACGCGCTATTTGTCGTGAATCAAGCTTTCAAGGTTCTCGAAAACGGACTAATTTCTCTTTAAATATCGTAGGTACGCGTTGCAACATCGAAAATGAAGTACGATCGTTACTCTACCCACAAAGATTTATAAGGCACTTAAGTCTGAAGGTCAGTCGATATGTGACTTTGGTTAGACTGACGCGTTACTTGCACATAACGCTGTAAAATTTCTGATATTTTGGTTCGGGAAGATCAAAAGGAAGATAAGTTACTTGATAACGTGGAGAACTCTTCGAAGTGAATAAAAAAGAAGAACGTAATTAAAGTACAATTAAGATATCGATACTATCAGCGGTATGATCAAACAATTTACACGGTTTATAATTAATTTTACTTTCTCGTGTAGAATCAAAACTGATGAATATCGCTATAATAAAACACGGCTTCGTGTGTATACTACAAACGTTATCTATAATCCTTAGGAAAGATATGCAAATATGTACTGCATGTAGAAAGTGTTAACATAGATTTGGAATAATATAAATGGATATTAAAAAGATAATATTTTCAAGCATATCTTCTTCACAAATAAATATTCAATATCATATCTTGAAACTCGTCTCATTGTTTAGGAAAATAACGAATAGTATCGGTGTACGCGTCAATTTCGTTCGCTATTGAGTAACATCACGTGCATTTTTCAGAGACAACGGTGCTCTAAACAACCGCTACACAAATACATACTAATTAAGTTAATTAACAAGGTATCGTTCACATCACTGACCGAAGAACACCGAACCGGAATTCGAATTACGAGAAACGTCCTGTCGATAGTAAGACCGAAATGACACTAATTATTATTGGTCGCTCTGATCTTTGACTAACTCGCGAAACGATTGAGAACGTAAACAGAGTCACGCCCGGTTACCTCGTTCGCAGAACGATTTTCGATTGGCGCGTCGAGCATAGCAATTCAAATGAACCCGAGATTCGAGATCGTAAAAACTCGCTTGCGATCGCGAGGATTCCCGAAGACGACGATGACGTCCGATCGTCATGCTGACGACGCGCGAATAGTTTTTTATCCTTGCTCTCTCTCTCCCCTCTCCCCTCTTACGCGTGCGCTCTCTCTCTTGCTCTTCGTTCTCACTTTTCTCCTCTTCTAACGCAATGAAACGAGCGATTTTCCTTCTCTACACTCCATTCTCGCGACATGGATTACGTAAACCTTACACGACAGCGACCAACACCGACGAGTGCGCTCTACTTTGCACGAATTTATTGTTCTTCCGATAGATTCACCACCAGTCGTCCGTATCGAGGCATAGTTTCTTTTAGTTATTGTATCCGAGAATACCGTCGCGAAAAACTTCGAGTTTACGAGAAAATCTCGATTTCAGATTCGCGAGAATTTGGTTCTTTATATTTTAGAATTCCTGAGTTTTTTTCATTTTTAAAAGCGTGGGAATTTAAAAAGAAAATCCCGTGTCACAAAATTGTCTTCTTTGAAATTATTATAAAATAACAGTTCTATAAATATCTTGAATGTGATGTTCCTTTGAATTAGCCGAAACAGTACTATAAATTGAAGGATATAGACGTGCAGAGATTTATTTACAAAAAAATAGGATAATAGAAATACTATTACTGTTACATATAGCTAAGAATACTATCTTTTATTCCTACATGCACATTGTGATTTACGTGATTGTAATAAAATAAAGATACGTACTTCATAATTAGTGGAGTATGAAACAATCTTTATGATAAATACATTACGTGGCAAAATATTCCGACGATTCTCTGACGAAAAAATCAATAAACCACTAAATCGTGACTAGATAATCTTATAATTTCAAACTTTAGAGACAATTTAACAACAAGATTTCTTTCTATATAAAATTTGAATCACACTGTGTAAACCACTCTCTTATTAATATTTATGATCACTAAGTTTCTTCTTTTTCAATACCTAATACCTTTCGTTTACATATAATTATACTTTCGTGTAATATTAAAAAACACATCTACACTCATCAGATAAAAAACTCGACTGTGAAAAAGAGCACACACTACGCTACACCGATTACAACTTTCATCGTTGTTTTCTACACATCGTCACTACACGAAATAACCATTGGGAGAAAAAAAAATAGTACTACCACGATGAGTCGCGAATGCGAGAAAATGTCGGGACGAATACCGCGGTGCACAGCATCGGAGCGACGTTCCGGCAATGACTGGATCCACACTCGAAGCCGTATTATACAATCGCGTTGAACAATTATATCCGTATTACGTCGCGTGTACGCGCGTCGCGATTGCACAACTCCCGTACGGACGCTACACGGTGTATTCCTTCTATGTGAATACATCTATACGTGTATTTACCTATGCATGCATACGTGTACTCGTGAACACATTCTCAAGCCTCCACTATATTGGAATCGGAGCAATTTTTTGTGTATGCGAAAAAAGGTTTGAATCTAAACCGAATTCTACATTTTAACAAATCTTACGTTTTTTAACGCTATCATTCTAAGAAACTACTCGTCAAATAATAAGATATCATACAAAGTTTACAAGTTCGTGAATGGGATTAACAAGACCCAAACATGGTTTCTTTTTTCTAAAAAAAATGTGTAACTTATTCAAAAAGACAAACAAAAAGAAATTCAAGTTCAATATCACGTATACTTTTATGGAAATTTTTATAACATTAATGATTTTGCCTTTGAAAACGTGAGGAATTCAAAATGCAGAAGTTAATAGAGTAAAAGATAAAATATTGCGTTCCTTATCTTCTTATCAGTGAAATGTGGTGAATAAGAATAAATCATTCAACGTCGTAATTTTTAATCTATTCTGCAATGTTTCCAAGTATTTAGAAGAAGAAAAACGAACGCTTCGTAGAAATATGATCTGACATACGAACCGGTAACTCGATAATTTCAATATTTGTAACTACTAATATAATTGTTTCGTATTTTTAAGGAAAATTTAACGAAATCACTGGCGTACATACTAATATACATATTTATCGTTACTACATAGAAGCATTCATTTCAATGTCTTCGGAGGAAATATGACCATCTTACGTTACAACATGACATATGTATGCCAGACAGCTTTTAAATTGACGTAAGAATTAGAACTGGTATGAATGTTCAGAATATAATAGTATACGACATTATTTGACATCAGTTGATGATATCGGTTTATCAAGATCTTTTAAAAAATGAAATATCTACTGTGCGAATTGTAATGAAGGCTATATTAAACACCTGTTGTAAGGTAGCAACCACAAATTGTATCTCAGAAACGGTGTACTATACATGAAATGTTTACATATTTACTACTCATTCTACGGTTTTATGACGCAAGGAATATTCGAAAATTTTGCATTGTATAAAATTATATGTTAAACTTTTCTACAGTATGCTGACCACTCGAACGGCTGGTTTATAGATTACTATACAATTTTAGAAAAAATGGCAATCGAACCTAATATTGTCTCACGAGCCGCACAGAGCCGCTTTGAAAGCCGCGTATGACTCGAGAGTCGCAATTTGGCCACTCCTGCTATACAACATAAATTTACTAAGTTTTTATCTTTCAAGGCTAATTGCAATGATACTCCTCTGTACCTAATCGCAATTCGCACATTCGATTAAAGATTCTCGTCTATCAAGAAAAAGTATGTATATCCGCCTTTCAGAATGCTTTAACATAAAATTTACATTTTAGAGCAAGTTAACACGGAAAGGGAAGTAAATAAGGGAAAATTTCTTGGAAATAAGAGAAAACGCTTCTCGTGTCACGCACAACGCTCGTCATCGAGTAATCGAATAAGGATGACCCTCTTTGGCCGTGCTTTGAACGGGCTTCGTTCCACGTTCGAAATTGCCGGCTGCCGATATTCTTCGTACAGTCTTCTCTCTACCTTCTATTCCAATGGAACCATTCACCAAACAAAATAAAAAGGAAAAAGTAGAAAGAAGCCTATAAAACTTTAGGAACGAGGAACTTCCTGGTTTCAAATTTCCCGTCAATTGGATAGGCTCTTTCTATCTCAAAAAAACTCACTTGCACAATCACAAAAAGAACACTCGTAACACTTCTACACAAAACACTTCTAAAACAAAACGAAACAAAACCTGTACATTTCCAAGCGCATTACGTATAAAGTAATCGCACGATTTTTAAATTTCCCGCCGATTCCACATACTCTCCCACGTAGCGAAGTCTCCTCGGATTCAACTACGAAAATATAACTTTCCACATTATGTGGTAGCAAATATTGTCACTTTTCGCGAGGAGGATCGCACGAGGAATTTGAAGAGAAAAACGAAGATGAGAAACGATCGGGGATGTGCGCACGCGTACGCGCGTGCCAGTAGCCACGGCGATGTAGCGGCAGGCAGAGTTGCAACGAGCGAAGCAAGGAAACGAATGGCAAGAGAACGACGGATAGTTAAAGGCAAGCAAAGTTACAAGCACGCGCGCGCGCGCGCACGCGGCTGTCTAGGCGGGGGATCTCTCGCTTTTTCTGCTCTCCATGAGTATATTTAGCTTTCTTCGCTCTTCTACGGCTCTTTCCTTGTATGTGTACTTTACTATCACCTCTCTCTCTCTCTCTCTCTCCTTTTCTCTGCGTTTATCATCTGTCTCGTTACTGGCGAAAATCTTCGCACCTGCGGTTTTTCGAAATTAATGCACGCGCGCGATCTTCGAGTCGTTATTTTGCTCTTCTCGCTGATAAGAAATGTAAACAAAAAATGTGTTATGTACGAAGCATATAGCACAGACTTGGTGTTAACAAAAAAAGAGAATAGCGTGATATAAAAATTACTGATCTTGAGAGAACTGTTT
Source organism: Odynerus spinipes (assembly GCA_032403825.1). Taxonomy (NCBI): domain Eukaryota; kingdom Metazoa; phylum Arthropoda; class Insecta; order Hymenoptera; family Vespidae; genus Odynerus; species Odynerus spinipes. The sequence goes on along the minus strand of JAIFRP010000042.1, from coordinate 1,043,732 downwards.
TTATAATTGTAAGGTTTAAAAATATTACTTTATTTATAAATCCTTTTACTCATTATTATTTTATCGTAAGATTTGATGATTGAACTAAAGATGATTATATCATAGAGATGTATAATGCGATGTAATATGAACGTTGTAATGGCCACGACCGAACTTCGACTCCGACATATATAAATCGTAATAATTTTTAATCGATTAACGTATTCCTAATCCAGATTGTAACAGACGAGAGCGAGTTTCGGAGACACAACTTACGTCACCGAAATGGAAATCATTTAGAATTTTGTAAAAAAGCGACAAATTTTTCAAGTTTCCGGCGATCGATTGCGTTGTGAATTGAGTTCAACATACTCGCTAACAACCAGTTTCGCTTCCTGCTCTTTAGTGGGAGGCCGATAGCACGCAGTTCGACACCAGAAATGTCATTCGTCGAGAACATTTTTCTTATAAATTTAAAATATTTGTATTTTTATATGCATACCAGTAAACAACCTCGCGATACAACGTAAGAGATTAGAAATTAGACCCTGTTGGCACGAGTCTTAATTCTTAATTGCAAGCTGCGGTTGTCGTAAATTTGTACGTGCCAATATGGCGTATCGAAGTGCTCGCGATACCGCGAAACATACCTGACAGGTTCGGTAGCAATAAAATAAACCGAATATATGAAAATTTATGTAATGCAAATCTAAACAGTTTAGAGAGAAACTCACCGAAGAATAACCGTTTCGAGTTATGTACTTATCTTTGACTTTTAAATCTCCAGCCAATTCCACATAAAAATTTCTTGAATACCTTTGTATAATTTCAATATAATCGATATTAAACAAAATTACAACATATCATTTAATATATAACATTAATAATAGTAAAATTCTATTGTTTCTGTACAAGAACTATCCTGCCTGGTCGTCTTTCATTGGCTTTTTGACATAAGATATTTTTTCCAATCCATCTTTTGTTACGCATTCATCCCTTAAACGTGTCAGCTGTCGACGGATGACGTTCAATTTTATGGAGACTTCTTAACTTTCGTCTACTCTTTCTTCGCGCGATGGAAGAGGATGTAAAACGAAATATGAAATCTTACGGTTAGACAACACGCTGCGGAACGTAATTACAATTTTTCAAAAGGAGAATCGTCAGTCTTATAGCCAACCGTTTATGAAAATTTACGGATAATTGGTTTAGTTAGTCATTTATGTTTTATATAAAATTAAATATTATCTCTACGTATATATGTGTCATCGATCCAAATGACGAATTTTTAAAAGAAAATAAATATGTATGTCGAACAGGTAATAAATGAATGTGAATCATCCGATCTTCTTATCTGGCCAAGATTACCGCAATCGTACTATCATTTGTCATTTTGTACATACATATATTCTATACGTGATATACCAAGAAAGTGGATGGTACGAAATTTCAATGCTTTGTAAAGCATAATTCTTTACAATACCAATTTTTTTTAATTAATTACATTTTAACAACGATACTTTTTACACATTAATTCCTGCCATATACTACATGAAAAAAACAGCAAACCGATTGTTCGACAAAACAAAAAAATA
>JAIFRP010000042.1:1000066-1041997 GCA_032403825.1 Odynerus spinipes | reverse complement strand
TGACCAATACACAAGAAAGCAGCAGTCACACGCAAATGAAAAAATCATGAACTCGTCTACTACTCCGATCGCCACTCTCGCCTCTCTCCGCCACTTTAGCCGAGGGTTGACGATCTTCAAACACATGGCTCGCGTCCGGTTCACCGACACCGTCAATACGAGTATATTCTAACGAAGAAGAAATTTTTTACGAAAACTTACGTAGATGCCCTGTGAGATCTTTCCTCGAATGCAAGTGGCGAACCAGTGACGTGTAACCGGAAGCATTTCTTTCTACTCTTTTCACTACTGACGAATTCTTGAGAAAAACACGCGCACCCGCACGCACACACATACGTACACATGAACGATACCACGTACGACACTTCATGTAAGTAGGTTTCACGGGTGGACGAGAACAAAAGATTCACCTTCGTAGCGACGCTCGTAATGATCGCGGCGCGAATGAGCTTCGTTAGTTTTTTTGTTGGTATTATCTCGATCAGGCTCAACGATAAGAAAAAATGTACGTTCGATCGAGCGAGAGTCCCTGAACACGTGACGCGTTCAAAAATTTTAATGGAAAATCCATGCCGGAAATCGAACGCGCGTGTATGACGCGACTGAAGACTCGCGCACAGCTTTCGTACTGTTCGAACAGAAAGCGAGCGTAGATAATACGATAACTCAGTGAAAACACTCGCACGCGCTTATCGCGTTATCCGCTGCGTTTGGCGACGAGTTGTTGCCGCGATCATATTCTTTTTTTTTAAACGCAGGTGTACAGTAGGTGTGTGCTATATATATGTATATATGTGTGTGTGTGTGTAAGTACGTGTGAGACGAAAACGCATGTATACAAGGTATTTCGCGTAACAAATTGAGAACCATGCTGTTTTTGTATCATCGTTTTTGCATCACCACATTAACGTCAATATTCACAGAGTAAAAAATGAAATTCCAGAAAATAAAGCGAGTAGGTCCCATCAGGCACTGCTATTGCTTCTCATTGTATGTACGCTTGTAGACAGGAATAACGCATAGTGGGGGGTACCGCTTGCACTTGGTTTCCCTATGTTTCGCTATGTGTCCCTTTTTCAGCTCTACAGCTTGTTATTTTTTCTCATATATCAAATATACAAACAAATTCTTTGTTAAAAGATATTTTTTATTCTTAACCCATTCTCTATCACGTGTATTGTTTTTAGTACAATCCTTTTACAATATTATTATTAAAAGGTTAATCCAAATATAAAAAAATACGCTTTACAGTACTACCATAATGCAGTCACTATTAAAAATTGTGTTATCCATGGGATGATAGTGGATATTTTGTCATTTCTTGAATATTACTTCAGCGCTCCCTGCGTACTTTACGGTCTTTCATCTTTTCTTAATTCTCGTATAAAAAATAGTAAAAATAATTTTATAATTTTCGTAAATTGCGCGAACTGAATTCTCTTTTGGCTAAAAGAGATTCCACCGAGAAACGTAGGTACAGAAATTAGTGTTTCTTTCACTTCACCTACTTTCTAAAAATTCAATTAAAATGATGACTATGAGAATGGCACTACTTTAAACCTAGCGCAATGACTTTTACGAGTGAAAGAACAGTTTATGTTCTAGAGTTCTGCCGTTCCTTTTCCTTACAGCCGATAGTGGGGAAGACTCGCATTCTAACGGGAACGCTCACAATCGGTACACTATTTTTCAATGAAATATGCACATGTACACGAACGAATGTTACCAAAGTTGTTTAACGGATTACTAAATATATTTATTATGTAAAATCTTCATTATAAGTAACGAAGATACATAAAACTTTCTTTGCGTGGTTCCTAACATTCAATCGTGTTGATCAATGTACTCGTTTTGTTGACAATTATAAAAATCATAGAAACACATGTTACATTGTAATATTACATAAGTTATTACATGCACGAGGTTAATAAAATGTGTTGTCTCATCTCTAGACCTTGTTAACTCACTACGAGTAGCCAGAAATTAAAAGCCGTCGCAGATTTCCCGATACTCTATTATCCATGGTAATTGTATGTACGTGACTCGACGCAACATAGCGGTACTGCAACGACACGGAACGACCGGAAGAACGCTTCGTCCACCGGAACTAACTCCTTTCACGATTCACTCGAAGCATGACGAAGAGTGAAGCGGGGAAAGGAAAAAAAATAAAAGGGCAACACACGCGTGTCGATCTAACAGCACTTCGTCGAGACTATTATTTTCGTTACGAAGATACTTGTTAAATACACCGAAAGATGATTTACATTGATGGCTTAAACTGTAAACCGGCTAACTTCACTTTTTAATGAAATTTGAATTTTAATGCCATCTGTTAGAGAAAGTTGCCTCCCAAACAGTTTTTATTGTCTTCTATAAAATTTGAATTTTTGGAGTTATCCAGTTTACAGTCTAAGCCAACGATATGATAATGGTATTACAACGAATATTCGGTAACTATTTTTTCAACATCAAGTAATACCTTCGACTTATACCAAAACTAAAGTATTTGTTTCAGTTACTGTAGTCTTTAAAATGTTTTGAATCATAAATTATTTCTTTGAAAATCATAATTATTATTCCGAAGCCTACGTCCTATATTCTAAATATTATTTTTACATTTATCGTAAAATATCGTAAATATTACTTTTTCAAATGTTATACAGCTTTGTAATAATCCCATTTCTTAATTTTGGTCCACTCCTTTCATTTTCCAGCCTACGGTACCAGTGAAGCCCACGAAGTGATTAAAACGCTTAGTCAAGCGTACATACATACAAATAGTCAGTAAAACAATCGATTGACCTTTGCGATGCAATAAAGTTTTTCCAAGTCCATCGAACTCGCTATCTTTCTCTTCGATCTCGCGCGTTACCTCCGAACGAAACTATCTCGTTCTCCTCTATCATTTTCTCACACTTCGAGAAGCGACCGTGGTAAGCCAGCTGCAGCAGAAATACATTCCAAAGACTCGCCGTGGCTTGTCACCGCGACAACTACCGGACTACCTAACGTGGGCTTCGTTAAAAGACCGAGATGTGGTTTACGCGTGCAGATTTACCGTTTGTTTGGTCGCTCCTCAAAGGCGCCAGGAATGTCGCCACCGTTGTCTACCGGCATTGCCGTGTGTCAATTCGTCCTCGCCATTGGCACGATTCTTATAGCCGTTAAATTACTTCAATAAATTTAACGAGTCTCCGTGAATCTGCCATCTCAAATGCCTGCCATTTCATAACAAAATGAGTTCGCATGAGTTCCCAACGAAATAAGCTCGCACGAGTTTACAACAAAAACTGAGCTCTATTCGAATTTAATATTAATTGTAGATCAGTTTCAATGATTCGTTGACATGACATTTGAAAATATCAAATATGAACACCTCGCCGTCCGTAACGATATCATCGGAAGGAGGATTAGATATTGGCACTTTATCATTTTCAACAACAGAATTATTTATTTATGTAGTAGCCACTAATTATCTTCGTAGAAGAACCTGATTCTATATATTAACATTATTAGACTAGATAATTTCTACAAAAGTCGCAATAGGTCAGCAACTTGGTTAATTACTTGATTTTACGTTCTTGACAGAGGTAGAGAAGGTTTTGAGTCCTTGAAATCATATGTGCGTGATACCGGATGGTTACGGTTGGATACACGAAATCATGCGTAGGTGCATGATACCAAATGGCAGAGCTCATTTCTCGTGCATCTCGCATTACGAAAAAGACTATTTTTATCATAAAAATTCTCATTAATCATTCAATGTTTGCCAATTAATAGTCAATTCTCTATTATTCCAACAATCGGTCAAAATTGTCGCTAAACAATGCTTTTTTTCTTCATTCGTTCAGCTTTAAAAGAACATAGAAATATATCCATATATCCTACATTGAATAAAATATACCTAGCAAGTTTTCAATTTTTGCAAACGAATATGCACTTAGAGCAACTGCAACAAAATTAATGTCGTAAATAATCGATTATACGATTATATGAAAAAACGATGAAATCATCTATAAAATGACAAGATTCTTTCGATTACTGGACGATGATCGCACAATTCAATGAGATCACTATAAATTCTACAGCCATGCTTGTATCACACATAAATAACAACTTCCTGGCGGGTGTGATTCAGCGGATCTTTAAGAAAAATCTACGAACATTTAAACATTCAACATTTCTTAAGGTGTATACATATTTAACGTGTATTATACTTAACGTGTATAAATATTTATTATCTATATATTAAAATATTCGTATATATCTAAAAAATGTTAACGAATGAATCGAGTGCGCACGATCATGCGAAAATGATGACTGAAATCTCGAACTCTCATGGAAATCTTACTTTCACTCGATCTTCTACGATTTTCACCGATACTTTACGAGCAAATAGAAACGATCGTTATAAACTCAAAATTGATTGTTTACTTTTAGTTCACTTTCCTTTTCCGCCATATAACTACGCTATTCGATTTACGTTCTCTCCCACGTTAGCGCACGAACATACATCACGGCTACCACTCGCTCGCTTAGCCGATCTCTTCACAACCTTCGAAGGATGAAACTGGGTCAAAAGAGGGACGAAACACATGCGGAAAGAAGACGTCCTTGTTTCTCCGCTGCAATGAACTCGTTTCACGGGCAGACGACGGTGCTTTCGTTGTTATCGTCGGAAAAGGAATCGGACGATGGTCGATGGTTTAAAATTAATCGTCGTCTTCGATAGAATCTCACAATAAAGCGAGAACTCGCCTTCTCGGACTCTCCGTGGGAGCGAAACCAGTTTTACGTTGTGCGAGGAATCGTTCGACGTAATGAGATGCATGTAACTGACGTAAGACTTTCACCCCCGAGGCTCCCTTCCGATAGCTCTTCTAAGAAGCCGCTATGGTTCACGTCTTAAACGGTTTTATTGACTACAATTTGATTAATTAAGAAAAAGAAAATCGATCGGTATGTATTAATAGGTCGAGAACATGCCGAATAATTGTTCCAACCGCGATTTTAACCATAATAGATTATATAAAAATGGAGAACTCGATCAGCTGATCCCTGATCGTTTTACACTTACTATCGAATTCGGATAATCTTTATGAGCAGTTTCATAGGTCGAAGATATCGCGGCACGGATTTGTTAAAAATATATGAGCGTCGTATATAAATCTGTCGTCGGGTTAAGAGATACTTCGTATTTATATCTGTTCCTGCAATTTGATACGACGTCGCCGTCGCCGGCCTTTCTCCATTTTTCATCTTCTTCGATTTTATCGAATAATTACATAACCGCATAAACCGAGCCATGGCAAAATCTCGTCGTTGAACTTTATGCACACTGTGAGACGCGGACGTTGATGATTACGTCGTACATACCTCGGACGAACTCGTTCGATAGTACGGTGCTTAAAAGCTAAGAGATACATATGAGAGAGAAAGAGAAAGAGAAAGAGAGAGGGGAAGAGAGAGAGAGAGAGAATAGAACGCATGCTATGCTTACCAAATGCTTACGTAAATCTGCGTTCGGTTACGCGCCGAACGATGGGCACGCGCGGAAAAAACGTGCGATCTCAAAATCTACCACCTTTCTCAAAAAGAAATTTTTGAAACGTTTACTACCTGCATTATCACCCCGAGGTACGCAACCAGATATACGAGCCGTTTACATGCTAAAGCAAGTGCATTCGGATTCTTCGTTTCCATTTTTCACATCCGCATATATGTATATACAAGGATATATATGTATGTATACGCACAATGCGTATCGATACGTATCGATATTAGTCACTGCGATAAGTTGAAGGAAAGTAAATAAAGATAAGCGTATAAACGAAAAAAGAATTCTAGACATTATCAAAACGTGTTACAAACGAGGTGGGTGTGTCAATCTTTTGTCCATTAACACCTTTCTTTGCTTTAGAGCAGTGTTTCTCAACCACTGGTCCGTGGATCGGTGCGAAAAAATATCTACTGAAATTATACGTACGTATGTAATTTTTACGTACAATTATAATAATAAAACTAAGATAACTTTTTGTATGCTCATTTTGTAATTTTCTGTCGCAAAAGATATTTTACGGTTTTTGCTATTAGTTGCTTGATTCGTACAGTAAAAATGCGGTAATTCATCATAATTATGGTCGTGTGTATTCGTACGCGTTTATAAAAACTACCGTCGCGCATCTTAAAATCGTATCTTCAGCCACGTGAACATCTCGGCCACGGAAGAAGTTACCGCAGGATAGGAAGATTAGAGAGGGAGAACAAAGAACGTACGGAAAGGGAAAGTCGATAAAACGTAAACGGTATCTCAGCTAGGTGCTATTATTGTTTCGTACTGTGCAAAACATGTGTTTCTGTTAACTAAAATTAACAAGTTAATCACGAACACTGTTTTATTATTTATTTTCAATTATTGGTTTTACCTATCGATCAAATTATTAAAACAATTATTTGTTTTACCTACCGATCAAAAGAACAAATATACCAAGCGATTTCAGCAAACGGATTATCCTACATACATTCTATAGTAAATACAACATTGATAAAATAAGAAATAAAAATATCGATTAAAGAAGCGATAAAAAGAAAAAAAAGAATCACTGATCTATACCGAATATCGCGGGGGGCCAGCGGTCAAGCGATAAGCTAAAAATTCTGCAATAGCGCAAGGCCGGCGTGCAATATGTTAATTACTTGCTGAATAAAAAGAAATCTTCGATGATACAGCGATATTAAATGAGAAAAAAAAATACATAATAGAAACGACCAAATACCGAAAGTATTGACCAATATGAAAATGATTAGCCGTGTAAACGACGCACCCACGCGTGATATTTGCGTCGTTAAAGAAATGTTAGAAGTTGATGCTCGCGGGAGAATACATAGCCTTGTAAGATGCGTCGACTAGATACGAAAATCTTGTTTTTTTTATCCGTGAACCTCGTAACACATTTCCTTTTAAATTTATTTGTAGCTCGTCGCTCTCTTTCCATTGTAGCGCGAAGGGAATATTTCGCCATGTGCCGAAGAAAACAACGCGAAGAGCTTGTCGAGCTAACTTAACGGGATCGTTATCGGGTGATAATCGGTACGTTAGCCAAGGTTAATTTTCATTGTCGCTTGAAATAATGGTGGTAATAAATTACGCAATGAAAGCGTATATATGCGATGGTTTAAACGAGTATTAATAAAACGCAATATTTTAAAAGCACAACACGAGCTTTCAATTACATCAAAAGTTTCTCTATCAAGAATTCTTGAACTTTGCAAAAGACCGACATACACGATACGTGACTTTACAAACAACTGCAATAAAAAAATGCATTTACACGAGCTTTCGTTTGGCGTTAGGTAAAGAAGATTATTTGTCGAATGATCAAAATGTTCGCTAATAATAATGACAATGATCAAAGATCCCCCATCTCTCCAAAGATTTTATCGACAAAATATTTTATCTTATTCGCGAAAAGTGAACGTGACCAATACATTCTCAAGAAATGTCGCAAGAAACGTTGATTACTTCCGCGTATCTCTCGTCCATAATCAAAAAGAAAGATATCGTTTCAAAATTAACTTGATCGAGATTTATCAACGAGAGCGAGGTGAATCGATACTTCGATGAAAATGCGTCATTCCTATATCTTAGATATTTCACGATACAATCGACATTTAATTTACGCACAGAGCTCACGTTATATCCTCTCTTATTTTTATTCGTTGTATTTTAATTACTTTTAATTTTACGCAGATCTGTGTCATTAGATTTGATTACAAAGAAAACATCAAACAAAAATCATGATTCATATTTGTAGGGGGTTATAGAATTATATAATTTCAAAACAACAAATGAATTGTTCTAGCACGCATCGGAAATCGGAATATCACACAATACGTTTACGTAATAACAAAGCAGTTTATTACATATTCATACGCGTCTATTTACTTATTTCATCTCTTTCCGTCGAAGAGTTTTACCCGCGTAGGCACAACTTAACCTGGATCTTATAACAGGACATGTTAACCACCGATATTCTATACTTCGACTCGATGAGAGAAGGCGTAACCGAGGCTTGGTTTCTCCTCGGACGTTCGCGATTTCTCATTTTTCTAAATCATGAAGTACGACAAATTCAGGGAGCTCATTCGAATTCGAATCAAGATCAACGTTCTCGGAAGCGGGAACTTTCAAATTTTACCTAGCGTGCTTTCTCGTTGAAACGTAAATCAGCGTGTACTACGCCAATAAAAAAGGAGACTTTCTAATCGTACGACTTCGTTTATTCCGCCGATATGGAAGAATATACATATTAACAATGTAAAGCAGTCTACATAAGACTCCTACGTTCGGTTACATCGATCCTACGTATTTTCGCAACGACTTGGGAAGTGTACTGACAACTTAACGATGTAAGATGACATATTCGGTAGTGAAAATAATAAACATTCCGAATATAAAAGAATTGCGTTCCTCTAGGTGTCTATTTAAGTGCCTATTAAGTGTCAAACAAAAGATTTCACTTACCGGATACTTGTCCTTGTAAAAAAGCGAGCTCGTTGACATTTCGGAAAGCAGGAATACGGAATATCTGTTGTATCAAAAGGAAGCAAGTCCCATTATCCTTTTTGTTTTTATCTTCTTTCTAGGTCCTTTCGGTTTTTTTTCTCTTTTCTTCAGAAATATCGCGTGAAGACGGCGCGAAAACACGTTTCGACGCACGTGCACCAACGTGCCACCGATAAACTTGTCTTTTCTCTCTGTCTCTCGATCGATCGATCGATACGCGATCACGGCTGAACTTTCAATATGCCATACGATTGTCAAGAATAATGAGAAAATAACAATGGCAAAAAAATAATGAAAACAAGAAAAAAAATTAGAAATATCACTTCCGAGCGTGCATGCGTATGAATCGCGTTCGTACGAGGCCGCGCGCGCGCACTCGAGCAAACCCGAGAACTCGTACCCACCAGCCGAAACAAAGCTAGGAAGGAAAGAAACTGACGGAGCGTCTCTGCGTTGTCCAGCTCGTTCGAGGACTACGGCGAACCAGTAGGGAGACCCCTCCATAACCACTGAATGACCTACAATCTAAACCCACCTGCCCCCTCTCTTTTCTCTTATACGGTATAAACATGATCCTCTCGCGGCACATCCTCTCTTTCTTCCCCTCTTTTCTACCTCAGTCGTTCATTCGTGCGCTCTCTCTCTTCCTTCTCTCTCTCTCTTTCTCTTTCTTTCTTTCTTTCTGCGATGCCCCTTTCCTTTTTCTTTCTCCTTCAATATCGTTGTTTTCTTCGATACTTTTTCGATAATTCGAAACGAACAGGTTCCAGATTTTCTTTCGTTTCATATTCCAGAAACGTTCTTACATTATACCATTGTTCTATTTATTACATATTTTACGATTTTCTACGTTTTCTACGATATTTCTGAAAAACGCGATTTACGATACGAAAATTGTTTTTTATTTCATATTGTACAAGGACAAATCTAATATTTTGAAATACAGATTTGTAAAACACTGTAAACGGGTAACATATATTCAAATTCTTTATTCAATTTAATTAGAAGTTACACCTACTCTGTTGTAAGTTATGTTCTGTGGAACTAACTGTAACACAATTCTCAAATGCATGAAATTCTTTAATACATGGTATGTTTAATTGCATTACAATAAAAATAAACCATGATTTCATGAAATATGAATGATTGATTATTATATTATAAGATTAAGGCCTGGAAATTAAAACACACGTTTATTTGATTGCACTTTAAAGATTATGTATTTGCAAGTAATTCAACATAACCAGTACTTTTGTTATAATGAAAGTAATTAATCGTTCATTATTTTATTTAACAAGTTTTTTTCACATTTTTTGTTTTCATGGACGTATTTGGCTACAACTTCTAACATTTATTTGAATTACTGCAACAGTCACTAAATTATCTATTTGTTATTATTTTATAAAATCTACTTACTCTGAATGTCTTTATTGATGTCTGTACATACCTCTTATTTGTAAAATATTATTATATAATAGCATGGCAATCTTTCCTTTTCTAAGATAAAATGTTTTATAGTTTAAAGAATTAAAGAAAAGAAAATTACAAATTAGTTTTTGTTAACTGAATAATCCGATTAAAAATACATTAAATGATAGATGGAATTATATTTAATTTTAATTGTTCAGAAAAAAATACAATACTCCAAATGTGGCAAACCAAGATGATCTACTATGAATAACTTTAATTGATACATAATATTGGAATAGCTACATAACTTGTACATTAAGTGATAAACATTGGTACTAAAACCAATGAATGTCGTAACCCTTTTATTTAATAAAGTTAACTTTCTATCGATGTAAATTTTGCCTTTCCATTACTTACTTCCCATTAAATTTAATATGTGTGTCCAAATAACCTCGTGTGGTTGACTGGAGTTTTCATACTCATTGTTAATGGATACACAACTAACGGACAATAATGAAAATTAATCTTTTGAGCGTGTTTCATAACGCCCTGGACGTGTGATGTAATTTATCTACATTTTCCTTTCCCCCCTCATTATTCTTCTACATATTTTTATGACTTTAACACATTTTTGTCCAGTGTGGTGATTTTACCATAGTAACATTACTATATTTGTCTGGTCACCTAACTGTTATATTAGGTGTAGAATCAGTTTCTCATTTGCTTCTTCAACAGCTACATAATTTTCCTTCAAGTTCCTCCTTCACGCAATGACTTTTGCTGTTCAAGAAGTCGCTCTAGAGGAGAAGGACCAGGACCAGACCACAAAGATTGTTGATTAAGCCTAGCCTTCACTTGATCTTGATTTGAAGAGTTAGATATTTGAGAACCAGAACCCCATGTATTTCCACTAAATAAAGAATAAGTATTTCCTGTGGTGGTTGATTGTACCGACTTCTGATCCACCTAAACAACAAAGATATTACATGTAACTCACGGTAAACTTACATATGAAAATAATCGTACATACTTCATATGCTCTAGAGTCTTCAAAATTACTTCCAGCTCCAAAGTGTCTGTCATGTAAGGTATTTTGTTGATAATTAGTACACGGTATTAAAGATCTATTACTCATATTCCCTGAGTTAGGAGCATTTGTCCAATTTTGAAACGTATCCGTAGTGCATGAATCTTTGCTGTGCATTTGAGTTCCTCTTGTTGCTCCCCACCAAGCAACTGGAGGTTGCGGTGGTTGAGTATCTTTCCATAGACCGAAGTCTGTGGATTCAAAATTTTGAAAAACTGGATAATTACTCGTAGATTGTTGTTGGTTCTTAGGTGGACCAATTTGATTTGAAAAAGGAAAGTCTAGAATTTCAGTATTTTTGTTATATATTGTTGGTGATAATTGCTTCTGAGGTACATGGTTAAAATTGTTCTGGGTATAGATACTCTGGTTAAAATTAAGTTGGTAATTCGTTATGTTGTTTGGATTTAACGAGTTATTTGGCATATTTGTAACATTAGTAACTTGTTGTAGATTCTTTTGATATGTATTCAATGTTTGTATCGTAGAAATATTGTTTGCAATGCTTGTTGGCATGTTAATCTGGCTCTGTGTGGACATTCCATTCGATCTTGAATTGTTTGGTATAATATTTTGTTGTTGAATACCTAAATTGTGATTTTGTTGTTGTCGATTTATATTTGGTTGTAAACCTGTATTTGCAGTTTGTTGTACATGCACACTCTGAGATATGTTAGGCATAATATTTTGTTGCGCGGTAGGTGATATTCCTACATTTTGCTGTAATAATGTACCTTGAGATACATTTTGTACCATTCTTTGAAGAAGTGGTCTATTCTGACTCATGATATGCTGTACACCCAAATTTTGAGGTAATGTCTGTGCTGGCTTGGTAAGTTGTCCTTGCAATGCATAAGTTGGCATATTTGCTATGTGCCCTGACATAAAATTTTTTGCAAATTGTGGATTTTGTACATTAAAAGATTGATTTTGATAGCAAAGCGATCCCAAGGTTTGCGACTGCTGGCCGTATTGAGGTAAACAGGATGCTTGTGGTAATGCATCCGAAGATTGTTCTTGCGAAGAAATTTGATTAACCTGTGACGAAGGCTGTATTATTGCAGTTTTTAATTGATTTGAAGTGGGTATGGATTGACCTTGAATTGTAACTGTAGTACATGGCATAAGTGGAAGCCTGTTTTGAACAGTACCCAAAGCATTTGTATTTAATTTTATTGATTCTGTAGTTATTGGAATATTCTTATTCCCTGTGGACTTAGTTGGAGAAGTAGTTGAAGTCGTTTTTACTTTATCAGCTTCTTCTTCTATACATACAGGTGAAACATTTTTAAATGTAACTTGCTTTTGTTCTGTTTCTGCACGTCTCATAATAGCTTGCATTGCAATGTTTTGTCTTGGTTTGCGAGTCAATGGTAAAGAATTTAACTCAACAATGTTACTATCTGTATTGTTAGTTACAGAATCTCTATTTCGCTCCAAAGAACCTTGTGGTTTCAAAATACCTACTCTTCGTTCCTCTAAATTAATGAAATAAGAGATTATAAAAGTAATAAATAAGCTAAACATGATAAATTCTTGAATATAAAATAACTCACGAGCATTTTCTGTTACATCAACTTCTGCAGACCCTTTACTACTAGCTGATTCAGATAATACTGGACTAGCTGATATAATTGATGGCTTTTCTTTATTTAAGCTGAGCTCTTCAAGTTCTTTCATTAATTCATTACTTGGACCAATACCCTCACTCATAGGTATAAACTTGTTTTCTTCAATTTTTTCACTAGTTACAAAAGCAATTAATGGAGATTCATTAATTTGATGTTGAGTTAAATAGTGCCCTAACTGAATTAAACGAGCAGCACGAAGTTTGTTTAATGTTGCAATGTCATCTTCCAAATCGGTATTTGTGAACTTCAAATTCTCAAAATTTTTTTCTAATGGAAGGAAGCCTTGCAGGTCCCGATCTTCTGGCAGTGGTACTTTAACATCTATTAAATGAAACAAACAATGTATAATGATTCATCAATTTCATTTACTTCTTTAAAATAAGGTTACTTACACTGATCATATTTAAAATCCATAATGGATTGTTGCAAAGCATTCAATAGTACGCAAAGGCTTGGCCAAATTTGCAGCCTAGAAGTGAATGCTGTCTCTTCCAAAACTGTAGGGTTTATACGAATCCAATCAAGGCACAGTTTTACTGTAAAAAGTATGAAATAAAAAAATGTACACATTTGAAAAATATAATATAGAGGATAAAAATTACTTACTGGAAGGCAAAGCAAAATATTCAACAATACGATTCTTTATGGTATAGACAGGTAACAACAATGCAGCTAAACTGCCAGAAATAAGATCTAAGATACAATTTTTTGCCAGTTTTTCATCAGCAGACAATTGGTCAGTTTTTAAAAGTTCTGCTGCATCTGAAGTGATACCTGTTGTATGCTGCAGAGCATATAAATTTATCACCAACATTTGTACAAGCATCCATGAACTAAAACTTTCAGTAGCCACTAATGCCGTTAATGTCTCTGTTAGTAATTTAACATATGAGGATGCAATCTTTAAATCTCCAAGATTATGTATAATGCCATGAAGTTTCAAGAATACAGTTACATATTCTTGTGCATTTAGTTTACTTTTTCCCTCAATGTTATATGAATGATCATTTAATGCAGATGATAAAGTTTTTGCAAGATTTGCTGTTGCAACAGGAAATGGATGTTTTACGGTAACAGAGCGTGCATAATGAAATACAGTTCCTAATTTATCTCCACGTGATGCTTCAAGAAGAGCTAACTGATTATATGGTTGTCCACTTGATGGTGACAATGATACAGCATGCCTGTAAAATAATTCAGCTTGCTTGCTTTCATTTCTGTAACGAGCAATGTCTCCTAAATGTACAAGGCAATATTGGCACGCATAAAAACAAGATGACTTGTGTGGTGTAGATAATTTTTCAACGGCTTTCCAGGGCGAAGTACAACCATAAACATAACCTTTCCTAAAATAAATTTATATTCTACTGTAATACTTTCTATCTATTTCCGGAAATAATATTTATTTGGATATAAATTACTTCAAAGTATTTTTGTTTTAATTACCGTCTAAATGGTAGATCTAAGTCAAAGGCTGTACAAATTTCTTGCAATAATGTCAAATAAAATCCACTAGCTGCTTCTAAACACCAACTCAGCAAGGCTTGAGATTCTCCACGTTTTGGATTTTTTCTATCTTTTGCTTGAGATTGTAACATTGCTATATAATTCTTAAAACCAAGATTCCAAAGCTCCTGTTCAACTTTTTTGTCCAAAGCATATTCGAGATCCAGAATGAGTACTTGCTGATAAATTTTTTGCAGTTGTTGTTGACACACCCAGGCATCATTATCATTTAACAAATCTTTGCAACGTTGAACCTTATCCTTTAATGGTTCAGCTTTCCTGCGTAATTAAAAGGTTTTATCTATTATGATAATAGCTATATTATTCATGCGCTCGAAAAAATTCTAAAAATATATAGTATACATATATATATACACACATATACATATTGCACGCACACATACAAATTAATATTAATTTCTTTAAAATAGATATATGTTTCCTTCTTACTTCAGAGCTTGGACAGCTGCTTTTAGGCCCATATTCTGTGCACCCTACTCTTAAAACTGATATGTTTCACCTGTTTAACATTCCAATAACATAACCATCTGTTATAAATTTGGTAACAATAAGAAAAATAAATTATTGTTTGAAGTATTTTATTATGAAGATAGTTTTTCTGAAATCAAAATGTGTTAGAATTAGATAATATAATTCATTCTAATTATGCTAAACATTTTGTTTAATTTAATTTAAACGAGTATACTTATCCAATATTATATCATTTGTGCTAATGATATTCATTTCAAAAATATAACATTCAAATTATTTTCATGTCATTCATGATATATAAAATATATTATTTTAACGTTTCATATTTTTTTATAAATTCATCGCAAAATCTATTCTATTGCGAAAGTGCAATGTAATATATCATAGAAATGAAATAAAATGACTAGAAATGAGAGGAGTCTTCAACAGTTAAAATCTAATAAAGATCATTATGAATAAGTACTTTTCAGGGAGTCTTGATATAATCATAAATTAAATATTCATAAACATTAAATTTATGTAAGTATATAAAATTACACAATTAAAATGAATAAACATTCAATTAAAAGAGCATATAAAATATTGGCATTATAACATCCGTTATGAACGTGAATTATAGGTTAGTTTCAATGTGGCGATAACATATCTAAATAATGGAATAAGTATATACACAAACAATATATATTTGATCTTGCCGTATTAACACACAAATATTAAAAGCTTTAAAAGAAATCCCGATGTTACTATGGAACTCACTTTCACATATTTACGTTGGACAGAATCATCGCAAAATACACGAAATGACGGATGAATATCTCAGAGTGATCCGTGTATTGAAAAACTGCGCCGCCCTCGTGACAGATTTCAAAGTTACTTTTTTCGAAAAAAGAAACTACTAAAAATTGTATTTTTGTTGAATGTCGCATTCTAAACAGTGAAATAGTCGATTTTTATGTATTTTATAGTAACACGTTTTCTGCAAATATCTTTATTTTGTTCATAATAAGTATAATTTAATACATATGCAATTAATGTTATATATGTAAGGTTAAGTGTGCATCTTTACGTGATCTTTACGTGAAAATGTATTGTAAAACAAAGATTTTATCCAATAATTTAAAAATATGTACGAATTTGCAAAAACGTCTGAGAAATGTAAGTACAACTCTTAAACTGTTTTAAGTAGCATAAATTTAGCAATAGATTTTTAGATAGCAATATTTTATTATTAGACATGGTACTGTTTTTTCTTTTAGAATATTTCCACATTTCGTGATACTGAAACAAGAAATACAGATTTAGAAGCTAAGCGTAAAGAAATCATGTCACGTGGTCTTCCTAAAAAAAAACCTATTAAAGGTGTAAAACAGACTCTTATCGTTGCCTCTGGGAAAGGTGGTGTTGGTAAATCAACGACATCAGTAAATTTAGCAACAGCATTAAAAATTATGCATCCTAAGAAATCCATTGGTTTGTTGGATGCAGATGTTTTTGGACCTTCTATACCATTAATGATGAATTTACACCAATCACCTTTGTTAAATAAAGAAAACCTTATGGAACCATTAATTAATTATGGTGTCAAATGGTAAATAATAATCAATTATGATTATAGTACATTATTATATGAAATTCTATTTGTATGTATTGCTTTTGAATTGATAATTTACAAGCATTCTATTACATTATAATTTAATTAGAATTACCAATAAATATAAAGTATTATCATAGTATGTCCATGGGATTTTTGATTGACGAAAAATCTCCAGTTGTTTGGAGAGGTCTCATGGTAATGAGTGCCTTAGATAAATTATTACGTCAGGTGGCATGGGCTCCTCTAGATTGTCTCATTATAGACACACCACCTGGTACTGGCGATACACATTTATCACTGATTCAAAATATCTTCATTACTGGTGCATTATTAATAACTACACCACAAAAAGCAGCTTTAGATGTAACTAGACGAGGTGCTAAAATGTTCCAAAAATTAAATGTACCTATTGCTGGTATTGTTGAAAACATGAGTTCCATATCTTGCCCAAAATGTATGACCGAAATACCCATTTTTGGTAACAATACAGAAGCTTTATCTCATGAACTTGGTAATACATTGTCATAATAATAAAATTGTTCATAAATAAGTGTTTATTACTTAAGAATATATTATTTTTTTATATAGGTATACAAATATTACAGAAGATTCCATTGTACGAAGATATTACGAATAGTTGTGATAGTGGAAAACCAATAGTGTTATCTGCCCCTAATAGTATCCAAGCTGAAACTTATAAAGAGTTAGCAAAACATCTTACAAAGTTTTTGAATGAACAACCACTTATTGAAGAATGATTAATGGAAGGTACATAAGATTCTTAAAGTAATGATAATAAATAATTTGAAAACTAATTAATGAATGTTATATGATTCTTGTTTATATAGAATTTGAAATAAATGAAGGACTACTTATTTTTGTAACTTCAATTTTATCAATAGAAACGTGTAAAAACATAATAATAATAGCAGTGTACATGAGCAGGTGAATCACATCAAGCTTTTCTCTCCCCTCTACAATACTATCATATTTTTAAAGGTGGGGCTAGTAATGTATGTTGTAATTCCTTCATTTTTGTGTTGCATCATATCCAACTATGGTATTGCTTCAGACAGTACACCGTATACAGTTGTCAATATTATCTTGGAGACATTTATGTAAATTTATGATTTTTACATTATAGTATATATTCTGTAATCATGTAAAAATCATTATATAATTGATTATAAATATGTAATATTTGTTCTTATAAAATGTACTACTGTTTCTTATTATATCTCTTTGCAGCATCTAAAATGGACAAAGTTGGTACCAGTATACATTCTAGTGTGAATGCTGAAGTATTTGACGTTCCTATGAATGTGGTTATTAGACCATTCCCTCCAGATGTTAATGAAGAGAAAGTTAAAAGTTTGATAAATACCTTAACCAACCCAGAAACAGAGTCTTTAGTACCACCAGTTGATATATTGTGGATTAAGGGTAAAGAAGGTAATACATATAAAATTATACATATTAAGTGAATTGAGGTTAGAACAATAGTCCTTAGATAATCATACAGGTGACTGTGAATCATATATAGGTGGTGATTATTATTACTCCTTTGGTGGCTGTCATCGATACACAGCTCATCAACGACTTGGTAGGCCATTTATAAAGGCAAAGTTAATAAAGTCTACAATAGCAGATCTACGGACCTATCTTGGAAATTCTACACCTAACCTAAAGTAAGGATTGAATAAAATATTGGATATACTTTTACTTAAAAAAATATAATTAAAAGTTAGCAGGGTTCACAAATCTGTATCGCATAAAATTATAAATGATAAAGTTATCTCACTACAAGCAAAGATAAAATCAGTAAAAATATTTAAAAAATTACATATTTTATAATGTTATATCAATAAAACTACCAAAAGTAAAAATATTTAATTTCTATTTAATATTTTATTCCTTAACAATATATGTATATACATATACATACACAAAATACAAAAGAAAAATCATACAAATGAATATACTCTAAAACTTATTACATTAATTTTTATAAAGATTTACAGTAAAGAAGAAACAAATTTTTATATTACTTTTTTGTGCTTAACCTACTGCTTAAGTTCATAAGTATAATACTATGTACATAAGCAAAACACATTTGTACTTGTGTATAACTTACAAAATTTTATGGTAATATTAAATAGCATTAATTGTCTCTAAATGTCATGATAAGAATTGAATAATAGTATAGTATTCTATTTATACAAAGTTTTGTTATCATGAAGTATCTATAAATATATCTATTGTTGAACATTTCAATACAATAAACTTACATACATATACACATGTAAATAAAGTGATATTATACAGGCATGGATGTGTGCGCATACACTTTTCAGTATGTGTTATAATTTATCTCTAATAGTAGCATTTTAAAAAACACACAATAACCTTATGTACTATAAAATTTTACATATTCATACCTGTGCATAAATTCTTTATAAAAAATGAGAATTTATGAATTATTATTTTACCTTTTACATTTTAGTTTATCAATAATGCAATTTTTCATACATATATTCTATTGCACTGTAATCCATCCATTAGACATTAACAATTCTCTTCATACAATCTTTTTACACAGCCAGTTTATTTATATTTGTGCAAAAATGCACTCATTTTTAGCATGTGATATATAAAAACACATGCACACATGTTATCACATATGTTGGATAAGTAAATATAAATTAATATATTAATCATTGATGTTGAAATTAATGCTAATGATGACCAATATTTTTTAATCTAAAAATATCTGGCTTTCTTTCATCTGTGTTTTTAATACTTTCATAATTATCACTTTTTACATTTTCCAAACCGAATCCAGCTTCAAATTTTTCTTTCAAAAGATAAGTTGCATCTTTATTATGATAATGTCCTTTAGTTCTTTGAGTATAAGTTTCTCTCAAATTTTTTGTACTAAGTACATAAGGATCATTTTCTTTCATAAAATAAGGTTTGTGACTTCTAGTTAAATTTACTGTTGTTGCATCTAAGATGTCATTGACCGTTTCAGTTTGACTTTTACTATTTTCTGATTTACTAGTCTTGCGTAAGTGAAAAGGTATAACAGATTGCTGTAAATGTAATAATTGGGTGTTTGTTACTTCACAATCAATTTGCATCATAGTAATGTGATTTGCAGGAGTTGAATATGTTTCTGAAAAGTATAATTTTTATTAATTACATTTTTTCTTATTCAGTTTTAGATATAACTAAAATTAAAAAAAGAATAAACAAGTACCATTCATAGGAACAGCAGGAAGGACCAATGCCATTTTTGGTCTGGTTGTGTTATTTTTTCTTGAAGCTGGTAATAATAAGTGCTCACCACTAAACCATACAACATAAAAAGTATCATCTTTTCTTCCTAAAGCTTCAAATAAAGAAGCATGTTCTCTGAGAACTGGAGAAAATACTTCAACTGCATTAACATTTGATGTATGAATATTATTTATTTTATGCGTATTTTTTGATTTGATTTTTCGTGAATGACTTTTGCCATTCATTAGTTTCTTTTGCACATTAGATTTTGGTAAAAGAAATTCTCCTAATGACTTTTTATCTAATTTAGTTTCTGTTGGTGCCGTCCAATTATCATGATCAGACTCTCCGCCAATCCACCGTCGTAACTCATAATCTAAGCGTATCGATTCACTTTGATTGATATACATGGGACACATAAGATGATGTATTGTTTTATTTTTATTAAAACCATCTCTAAGCTTTTCTTCGATACGTGTATCAGAATCTGTCCATAATAAACTCCTACCATGTCTAACATTTGGTATAATTGATGGTATATCTGCTGTCATACTATCCAATTTTTTGCTCTGAGGGAGTATACCTCTGTAAGTAGAAAACGTTAAATATATATAAAATATGCTAATGAATTAATGATTATGAATATGCTAATGAATTATATTACTCCTTACTGGACTTAGAGAATGCAAAATAATAAAATACTTACACTAGACCATTGACATTCAGAGATACCATTAAAATCATTCCTAAAAGGATACCAGCATTTTTCTTATTTACATTAAGATTAACATTCCCAAGCTTATTATTAGATGTCATTGTATCTTCCAATGTTAACAACCTTTGCTTCAAAGCTATATTTTCCTGTGTAGAAATAAAAAAAAAATGAAACAGTATTGTGGCAAGATTTAAATCAGCGCTAATAATGCCTTCCAGAAATCTAGACTAATTAATAATTATTTGTACTCTAGAATTTGGATAGAAATTGGACTAATTAATAATTATTGATACATAGAATAAAACTGTAGTTCTTACAGATTTAAGTTTCTTATTTTCTTCTTGAAGATCAGAAATTTGCTTTTCTAAGGAGCAAACATACTCTTTTTTCTTCTTTCGTGAAAGGCAAGCAGATTCTCGATTCTTTATCATTCTTTGTTGTCTTTTTAAAGCTTTAATCTCACATTCTTGTTTACCAGGGATATTATTGAATATTGGAATTTCATTTTTTATAACAATTGGAGCACAATTTGATGTTCCTTTTTTTATAACAATTGAGTCACATCCCATTGGTTCATTTTTTACCACAATAGAAGTATGGTTAGCTGTTTTGTTATTTAAAATTACAGAAGTATTGGGAACATTAACTACTGATTCTCCAGGTGGTACATGAAGATTGGGTATTGCATTAATAATTTTCACATGATTTTGTTGCTGGAATTTAATTCCATTGTTCTCTGTTTTTATGTGATTTAATGGTGTCGATTGAAGATTTAATGGACCACGCACTTTGATAGGACCATTTAGTGATAATGATTGAAGTTTCAAAGGATATGTCTGATTTTGTTTTGCTTTTTGTGCTAAAACAGCAAAATCCTGGGCACTTAATACGATAGTCTTTTGAGGTTGATCTATAAAAATGATAATATATATATATACTGAGTTATTAGGAGTTCGTATAAATATCTAAATTATTCATATTCTTACCATCACCTTGTTTAATATGAGTGTTATCTTTTGGTTGAATGCACACACGCTTTGCAGGATTTCCATTGGCAATTGTGTATTTTGCATTCTTTGTCTCTTGCGTATTGACAGGTATTAATTGTACTTGTTGAACAACAGGTGTAGCTGTTATAGTTGGCGGTGATACAGGAGGAGAAACATGCGGCGGTGAAATGGGTGGTGTTTCTAATGTGAACTTAAATACATGTAAATAAGTAAAAGTCCTGAGCTTAAACATGTATTAAATTAACAATTCTATTAAATACCTTAAAGTCTGTTGATGAAAAATTGGGTATTATCTCTTGCTGCCATTCAGATCCGCTTGATTCTGAATGACTTGGACTAGGAGATAGAGGTAAACGTGTACTTGGACTTCCAGGTTCTAATTTTATTTCTTTATTTCTTTCAAAAGTCTCTGGATCTAACAAAAGCTATATTTTTAAACCCATCTGCCTTATGTAAAATTCTGTAATTATGTAATTTATAAACATATTCAGTAAAAATACCTTTTTCTTGTTGACTGAAGTATAAGCCAAAGTCCTCGAAAGTATTAGAAAGAGGTGATTGTAATGAAAGTTCTTCTATATTTTCATTTTGATCTTCACAGTAGTTTTGAGAATGTTTCATATAATTTTGAGATACTTCATCAGATAAAAGGGGAATTCCTAACTCAGAACTTAAACTTTGAAATAAATCATCAGGAAGAAGAGGGTTATCATCTGCAAAAATATTGACACATTTATATTTAGAATGAAATATATATATTTTTTAAAATACATTTCCTTTGCAAATTGTTTCTCATATTATTTTTAAAGAAAGTACGTCAACCATGATTGAATTAACGCGCGCCAGCTACGACTACGTATTCATGCGATATTCTATAGTTAATACGAAATAAGAAAAAGATTTTCTACAAAACTATCATTTTTCAATCACACTCTTTATGAATATATAAATTTAGGCAAACACTTTAAAAATTAACCATTTGGTCGACAATGTTTTCAAACAAATTAATAATTAATACTAAATATAATATTGAATAAAATTTATTTATAAAAATCGCGTTTACATGTGATTCTTAACAAAACGACTCAAAAATACGTGTGCAGTTCATAATTCGTGAGTTAGTCGTAACGCGCGAAATTTGAAGGTTGACAGATTAGCAATATACAAATTTTGTTCCACGAAACGTGCTGTGCCCATAAGTCTTGCGTTCATGATAACTGCTTACAGTTATTAGTATGCGCGAGGGCGTCACAGTTGTCACTTTTATCGTTATGTTTGAAAGAAACCAAATGTTTGGGCGATACGTGCATCGTGAAGGTAATGAAAAAGATAGTCGCATAGTCGTGAAGATACTCTTACTTTCGATGTGTATATTGAGTAAACCGTAGTTATATATAACATTTAGATAAGTAGTAGTTGCATAAGCAGGAAAATGACGATTTTAATTCATGCGTTGCCACGACCAAATCCTTTCCTCGTTGGTTTATTGATGTTATCTTTTGCTGTTACGATTTTTCTCGAAACATCGAACATCGAGTACAGGTGCGATTAGAATTTCATATTTTAAGGTCATCATATTTCGTAATATCATATGTGTTTCAGATAACCGGTGACATTTTTGAACCGACCGAGTCAGAAAACTTAATCGATATGTTCTATCAATCATAGGAACGTCGATTCAATGTTCACTTTAATATAAATTTAAAGAAACTAAGAAGAGTAGAATTAATTTAAAGAAATTCAATATATCGCTTTTTGACGTCGTTATCACTGTCACTGACGATCGTAACGTGCAGAAACGATTTACATGTGTAGCGCTCACACATGTGGGCGATTTGAGAAAGTCCTGTGATTAGTCAGAAAGAGTAAAAATTCTTCGCCGAGAAGGAGAATAAATGAAATATGATAAATGAAAAGAAAAAGTTGTGCTTCTTTGACATTTTCCTTGACTTGAAATAACCATTCTGAAAACTATCGAACCGGGGAACAAGGTGCGAATACGTAGAAACGGGTTTAAAGACCTTGTAACCTCGGCTTTTAGAGAGGTCAGTAACCTCGAGGAATGAAACTCTTCCGGTAACCGGTGTACACGCTGACATAACATTGAGTATGTTCAAATTAGTCAAAAAAATAAACATAAAATATGGTGCTCTCAAAATTACCAATTAAATATTACAAGTCTCATTGGTAATATTGGATGTATTCCTTGATTTGATTCGATCGTATGTTTTTACATATATCGTCGTGGATTTCAAATTTTTACAATATTATTCGATCCATAAAACTAAATTAAACGATCAATGCTATTATTATTTTCCGAAATAAATTGAATGAACATTTGAATAAAAGCGGGAATGCAGTTTGATATCTAATATTCTAAAAACGGAATAATGCATGCACACGTGCCGAGTGTGGTGTGTGTGTGTGTGTGTGTGTGTGTGTGCATTCTCCACGCAACGCCTACAAGTTTAATCGTACTTCAAATCACGAATATTTAGTCAAGTTAGAATATTTAGTAATGCATCACAAGTGTCAAAAAATCATGAATCACAAAGATAATATATGCGAATACAAGATATTATTCAGCATTGAGTGCTTATGCGATTACTCAT
The DNA here is from genome assembly GCA_032403825.1 of Odynerus spinipes. NCBI lineage: Eukaryota > Metazoa > Arthropoda > Insecta > Hymenoptera > Vespidae > Odynerus > Odynerus spinipes. Next base: position 1,018,092 of record JAIFRP010000042.1, on the reverse strand, counting down.
TTTATTTACGACTATTATTTTTCCACAGTTCCATCGAGATGATGCGCGCGTTATATAGACATATTACACGTACCCAGAAACTCAAGCTCTGGAAACATCTGAAGTTCCGATGCCGCGACGCCGTTCCATTGTGGATCTTGATTTATCAACATTTTCCTTTTAAGTCGTATTTTCACGTTCGATGTTTAATGCTTCTTTTATTTTACACAAAAAAAAAACTATACGTAAGGATGCAGCAGCAAGTGTAATGCCGACTTCGCTGCTGCACAAGACTTTCGGTATCTTCCTATATTGACTAACAAATATTCGGGCTCAATACTTACACATACACACATGTCAATTACATCGAACAAACCACGAATAAAAAAATACGAAGATGGAATACCATGCTCGTCGAATACAACATGGATGTAATCGACTTGATACAAATTTCGAGAGTCGAGATTATATCGAAAATCGAGATTACACCGAGAATCGAATATAGTGAGTCTGATGTTGCATGTACTGAATCCAATTAGTACTTTTACACGTTATTTTATGGCCAGCCTGAAACTGTGATACAATATATGCAACGGTCTAGAATAACAGCTTAAAAACGCCGAAATTGCGAGAGGTATTGTTAGCTAAGCTAAGAAACGACTGCAACTGGGAAATTCGGAATGGCATTTGTAATTTTTTATATAATTTTGTAGACAAAATAGCGCAGAAAATATCATTGAAAGAATACTCTTCAAAGGCTCGACCAAAACATGGATTTTTTGGAGTATCCCGATGTCATCGCAGAGGTTAAGGGTGCAATGGTAAACATATTCTTGATTATTATTTAAATAATAATGATTTTAACGAAACAATTTCTTTCTCCTTATTAGTTTATATATGTTTAACTTAATAAAAGTAAAATATATGATAAACGTTATAATATGTAATAAACAAATTAAATAAACAACATATTATTTTGGAACAATATATATACTTACAGACACCCGGGAGATTGAAATTGACTGACCAGCATATTATATTTAAAAATCAAAAAACTGGCAAAGTTGAGCAGATTTCCGCTAGCGATATAGAAATGGTGAATTATCAGAAATTTATTGGAACATGGGGATTGCGGATATTTTTAAAAAATGGAACACTGCACAGATTTAGAGGATTTAAAGAAGGGGTACGTTTCATAAATTGAAATATTGTATTAATTAGAATTAGAGTAATTCAATTTTTCTTTATGTATATAGGATCAAGAAAAAATAGCTAAATTTTTCACAATAAATTATAAGAAGGATATGTTGGAAAAGGAACTTAGTTTGAAAGGTTGGAATTGGGGTACAGCTAAATTCAATGGTTCTGTTTTAAGTTTTGATGTTGGAAATCATACAGCATTTGAAATTCCTTTATATGATGTTTCGCAGTGCAACACTGGGAAGAACGAAGTAACATTGGAATTTCATCAAGTATGTTTTAAGATATATTACACATGCAAATAATTATAATATCAATTTTTAATTCATCTACATTTTTTAAATAGAACGACGATGCTCCAGTTAGTTTAATGGAAATGAGGTTTCATATCCCTATTAGCGATGGTTCAGATCAAGATCCTGTAGAAGCATTTCACCAGCAAGTTATGGAGAAAGCCTCTGTTATTAGTGTCAGTGGTGATGCTATTGCAATTTTCAGGGAAATTCAGTGTCTTACACCACGGTTAGAATTTTATAATCTCTCTCTAGAATTTATGATCATATAATAATAAGTTTAATATATTTGTTATAAATTGTTTTTCAGTGGTCGTTACGATATAAAAATATTCCAATCATTTTTTCAACTTCATGGTAAAACATTTGATTATAAGATTCCAATGTCTACAGTTCTTAGACTATTTTTACTACCTCATAAGGATAATAGACAAATGTATTTTGTGGTAAGTTTTACTTCTGAGTTTTTCTATGAAATATTTCTATGGAGTATTTATATTGATTACTTTTTAATGTATACGTTTTTTAGGTCAGTTTAGATCCGCCCATTAAACAAGGTCAAACACGATATCATTACTTAGTTTTATTGTTTAATCAGGAAGAAGAAACTTCTATCGAATTGCCATTTTCTGAGTATGTCTTTTAATTAAAATATTTTAAATATCCAATTTATTTATTACTCATTGTATGTTTAGGAAAGAATTGAAAGAAAAATATGAGGACAAGTTAACCAAAGAATTATCTGGACCTACATATGAAGTTCTTGGAAAAGTTATGAAAGTTATTATTAATAGAAAATTAACTGGCCCTGGTCATTTTCTTGGGTATGAGATTTTTAATTAAAGAAAGAAGAATTTCGAATAATTAAAAAAAAAATGTAATATTTTAATACCACATTGTATTTGTAGTCATTCCGGAACACCTGCAATAGGATGTTCATTTAAAGCAGCTGCAGGGTACCTATATCCATTAGAAAGAGGCTTTATTTATGTTCATAAACCACCTATACATATACGTTTTGAAGAAATAACATCAGTAAATTTTGCACGTGGTGGTGGATCTACACGTTCGTTTGACTTTGAGATTGAATTAAATACAGGCGTAGTACATACATTTAGCAGTATAGAGAAAGAAGAATATGGGAAATTGTTTGACTTTATTGCTTCCAAAAAATTGAAAGTAAAGAATAGAGGCAAGAGTGTAAGTAAAGAAATGTTTATCAATAATTGTACTATGGGTATATTTATAAAGTATTTCGTATTCATTTAGATCTATGTCATATCATGTAGATTATACATATATCTTCTTTTATTATCTTTATTAATATAGGATAAATTGAATTACGATAACGACTTTGGAGATAGCGATCAAGAAGATGAACCTGATGCATATTTGGCTAGAGTTAAAGCTGAAGCACAAGAAAGGGATGGGGATGAAAATCAAGATTCTGAAGAGGAATCTACAGATGAAGACTTTAATCCAAATCAGGTTACATTACAATTTTTGTAGTTATTAAATATTTTATGAATGTTTCTTTTATTTTACTTGTAAAAATAATTATAACATTATGTACTTACATGCAGGATGAAAGTGATGTAGCTGAAGAATATGATAGTGATCCTAATAGTTCAGATAGTGAAGAAGATTCGGATGCATCAAGTAGTAGTCAAAAGAAGGAAAAGAAAGATAAGAAAGAAAAGAAGCCTAAATCAGCAAAAACAATTGTAAGTATCAAACCAATTGCTAGCTAGATGTTACGTGTTATATATGTGTGTAAAAATATTTATTTTTGTAGTCTGAAAAGCCAAGAAAACGTAAAGCAAAAAAAGAAAAAGATGATAACAAACCAAAACGACCAGCAACAGCTTTTATGTTATGGTTAAACAGTGCTCGTGATCAAATTAAAGCAGACAATCCTGGTATTGCAGTTACAGAAATTGCTAAAAAGGGTGGTGAGATGTGGAGAGAGCTAAAAGATAAATCTGTAAGTGAAAATTATCTGCAGTGTCTTAATTTTTATGCTACATATTAATAAATATACTTAAATTAATATCATTGTATTAACTTATTTAAAGGAATGGGAACAAAAAGCAGCAAAAGCAAAAAAAGATTATTCAGTAGCAATGAAAGAATATGAAGCAAGTGGTGGAGGAAAAACTAAAGAGAAAAAAGAAAAAGAGAAAAAAACAAAGGAACCTAAAAAGGATATATCACCTCCTAAGGTTATGTCTGGCTCTTCTTTCAAGAGTAAAGAGTACATTAGTGAAGATGACAGCAGCAGCGAAGATGAAAGTTCAACGGAGAAGGTATGTGTAAAGTATTATAATTTAATTAATATATTATTAATTATTGTTATTAATTGTAGAAATCTGGAAAAACGAAACAATCAGATAATGAAAGTGATAGCGAAAAAGAATAAGGTAAAATTCAAAAAAGATCGACAATAAGAGGTCCCAGTAAGAACAAATATACATAAAAAACATTCAAAACGTGTAGTATAATTTTTTATTAGCCATTCATTCCTGTCTGTCGGGGCTTAAACATAGACATACTTTTTTTACTTCCTATATAAGTTTTATTATCATAAGTATTAGTCTCACTCATTGTTCCCGTTATCTTTTCCTTCATTTTTTAAATAATTTGATGGGTAGTCCTAATCCCATATATATATATATATATTAAATTTTTCACTCCATACAGTAATTATTGTATAGTTTGTTATGATCATACTCTAAAAACAATATTTTACTTCACATTGAAGATTACCATCTTTGTGTTACTAAATGACTGAAATACGAACAACAGATTAAAGCACAAATTCAATATTTAAAAAAACATTAAATAATAATTCACTCAGAATTATCATTATTTTAATGTAGGTATTATAAAATATAATATAAGAATTGGAAATATTACATAAAAGTATTTGATTATTTTACATAATAATGTTTATATACAGTCTAGTATATACACATATATATTAGAACAGAAATATTTATAAACTTATTTCTAATTTAAAATATGCACATTTTTACAAATAAAAGGAATGTTTTATAAAATGTGTGCACAAATAAATGTAATATATTATATATTCAAGTAACATATTTAAGCTATGGCTCATTTGATATATTATATTGCACAGTTATAAATAAAGTAAATCATGTGCAGTTTCATAGAATAAACTTACTACATAACTTTATATATTACTGACAACCATCGTGTACTTTTAATATGAATTGCTAAATTATGTTCTGTTTATTCATTGAAGTCTACTTATTACAGAAATAGTTATGTTTACAAGAGGAATATTAGATGTACAAGTTAGTTTTTTTAAAGATTGGTGTAAGAAATTATTGTACAGTCATCAACTTGAATGCTTTTTTTCTTTTTCAGTTCCTAAATGATTTTCTTCAATTTCCTTCAATTCAATTTGTTGTTGCTTCATAGCTTCCTGAAATATAGATAAATTTGTTATATTCCAAAAAATTAACATTGGCCTATTAAGATTTATTTAAGTTTTATTTGAAATATATACTGTCATGTATACATATTGTATGTATATTGTATTATATAGAAAAAAAAACACAAATTATATTATTCTTATAGTTCATAATCACAAAAATCTTGTAACAGCAATCATAAAATTTTATAATGAACCACTAATCGACAACTTACCATTACGCAATCTTTATATATTTTGAGTAAGGAAGCACACATCGAATCGTTCATATCTCCTTTCAAAAATTTTTCAGAAAACCATAGATTAAAGCAGCTATCATATTTTTTCTTTAGCTCACTACACACCTCCATCATGGGCCACCCAGTTGTAAAAAGCCTAAAGTATAATAATTTTTATCATAATTACCTTGAGACATTGCTGATATACTTCCAATAATTGAGAACACGTAGAATCATTTTTGTCTCCTTCCAGGAATTTCTCAGAGAACCACACATGAAAGCAGGAATCATATTGCTTCTTAAATTCATTACATGCTTTGCTTATGCTATTCATGTGAGCTGCCTGGTCCATTTCTGAAAGTAAATATGACATATTTTGAGGTAACTTTAGATTACCTACATAAGCCGTAAATAAAGGAGAAAAAATAGAACAAATAATAAGATTTATCGAATTTGAAGGCAATAATTTACGATGACTTAATGATATAAAGTTATGATGAAATATCTATTGTATAAATAATTGAATAAATTAATTATTACAGCTCATTTGAAAATACATACTATGAGTGTTTGATATGTATCGTTTCAGTTACAATAATTTCAATTGAAGTGTCATTACTTGATCTTTTTCTTCTTTTAAATTATTATGCAGGAGGTTACGTGAAGACGATACCAAACACTCAAATCGCATAACCACCGACTACTGTGAATTTATCATGAATGCCTACTACCATAGACAAAGAAATATTTTGATGTTCCTTTGCATTTAAAAAATAGCAACTACTGTCGAATATCGCATCTATGTATCAAAATTTCTATGATTGAATGCGAACAGGTTTGTACGAATCCGTTGCTCCCGTCTTATTACACGTAATAGGCCGATTGACAAATTTTCATTTTATATGCGCTGGTGACGTAAATTGTTAATTATTATGAGTAAAAAATATACTTTATCTTATCAAATCTATTGTATAAGAAACTATTATTCAATATCAATTTAAAGCATCATAAACAAGGAAATTATAAATCATTAATGTATAGTCTATTCGTAATTAGTAAATTAGTAGAAAGAGTGTATAGTAGCGTGGCAGAGCATGTGCGACAGCATATGGATTGTAGGTCGGCTTAATGTTGCTCCGTTGAAAGTGATCGGTTCTTTTCCCTCGATTTCTCTTTGTTGAAACGATAGACATTAATAATGGAACTTCGCATTGAGAAGAAGAGGGATTTTGAATTCTTTATTAAAAGTCTTTTAGCTGGTGGTAAGATATTAAGTTCAATAATATATTTTGGAAAAGTGGTATTTAATAATTTGTAAATGTATATAGCATTATCTTTTTAGTGTACTTTGTCCTAGCAGTATTTTATGTAAATGATTATCATACGAAGTATAAATGTTCGTTATCAATATCATGTCAACATTGTATTAATACATAATATTAAAAACTGAATTGTTTAAATGTTGTAATGATAATCAAATAACAAAGTTTTATTTCTGTATAGGTGTAGCTGGTATTTGCTCCAAAACAACAGTTGCACCATTGGATAGAATAAAAATATTATTACAAGCACATAATGAGCATTACAAACATTTAGGTAAAAATATATATATATATATATTTTAGTTATCAATGTGTCTTTTACAAATTATATTAATATTATAGGTGTTTTCTCTGGATTGAAAGAAATTATTAAACGAGAAACAGTTTTTGCTTTATATAAAGGTAACTGGGCTCAAATGATCCGAATTTTTCCATATGCAGCAGTTCAGTTTACTTCATTTGAATTATATTCTAAGGTAATGATCTTAATTAAGTTTCTTTTACATATATTAAATCTTATAATTCTGTTATTATTATTTCTTTCAGTATTTAATGTCTTTGTTTGGAAAACATAGACACATAGATAAATTTCTAGCTGGATCTGCAGCTGGAGTTACAGCAGTAACATTAACGTATCCACTTGATACGATAAGAGCACGTCTTGCTTTTCAAGTTACTGGAGAACATCTTTATACCGGTATTGTTCATGTAGCTGCTTCAATTTTCAAGGATGTAAGTATTAAATGTTATATACAAAAAACAAAAAATTAACAAATTTTCAAAGTAGATTTTTATTATGTATTTAATTCATGTGTCATGATTTAGGAAGGTGGTTTTCGGGCATTATATAGAGGATTTTTACCAACTATATTTGGAATGATACCATATGCAGGTTTCTCATTTTATTCGTTCGAAAAATTTAAATATTTATGTATGAAATATGCACCAGATTACCTCTGTGCTAAGTGCGATAGAAACACAGGTATGTTACGTATCTGTATGTTCATGTTCATGGATATGTTCGATTTATATTCAGTACTAGCATTAATATTATTTATTATCATACTCTTATTGAATTTAGGTGGTCTTGTTTTAACCTTGCCTGCAAAATTTCTTTGTGGAGGATTTGCAGGAGCTGTAGCACAAAGCTTCTCTTATCCTTTAGATGTGACAAGGAGACGCATGCAGTTAGCTATGATGAATCCAGCTACACACAAGTATAGGTGAATATTTCTATTCATATGTATATACATACCAGACAAAAGAATTTTAATCATTATATATTAGCACTAACTGTGTTTATTGTCTCATGGTAATAATTATAGTGACATCAAATTAAAATCAACTCATGATCATGAGTTCATACTAATTTTAGGTAATATTATGTATTTTTTTTCCACAGCTCTGGTATGCTATCAACTATGAAACTCACGTATAGTGAAAATGGTATTATGAAAGGATTATACCGCGGAATGAGCATAAATTATATCCGTGGTGTACCTATGGTAGCAGTTAGTTTTGCTACGTATGAAATTATGAAGCAATTACTTGATTTAGATACAGGAACACAATTATAATTTGTACATTATATCTAAATTTACTATTATAGATGATAAATGGCTTACATCACCACTGATTATAAAGGTGCTGTATGTATAATGAAAAATGACTTAACTTATTGCAGTCTACACAAATAGATTTATTATTAGAATATAATATTTTCTTTGATATGACTGCAACATAGTTATAATAGTAAAAAAATTCTGTTGTTAACGAAATTAAAAATGATAAAATGAATAATATGGATAGCTCAAAAGTAGCTACATCTGATCAAGATTATACAAATTATGGCGTAGCCAGAGTGACTATTATAGTAACTGCTAGTAAATTTATATTGTGAAAACTGTGATAGGTATATAAAATTATAAGCTCAAGTGATAGATAATAATTAAAAATATGATATGTATGGTGATACTCTAGAGAAATACTGACAATTTATAGATGCAAGAAATTCTGTTTACAAATTTGTGCACATTATTAAGACTTTTAAAGATTTAAATAGATAATACTACTTAAAGAATAACGTACAAAGAGTGAAGTACAACTAAGATATTGTAATATATGACAGCACAAATTTTAACATGGATTATATTTATCAATTTCAGTTTTGTTAAATCTTCTATATTTTTACATGGGTAGATAAAACTAAAAACAATGTGAGATCTTCATTCCTATCTCATACATGATATTTCTAAGATTTCTTTACTATAACCATCTATAAAATATGCTCTCAGTAAATAAGAAAAAAACTGAGATATCTTATATACATAAAATTATATTTTTTATAAATAATATAGTAATTTATTTATTTACTTGTTAATTAGTTTTTAATCGGCAAGAGAAAACAGCTTAAGCAAAATTTATAAAAATGTGACAATTGTTAAGAATTAGTAAAAAATAAATATTTCATACATAATAATATCACAAGTGCACCCTTTCAAATATTAGATATTAAAATAATGTTCTTTACAAAATAGGTATTTTGTATAGAAGTTTAAAAATTTTCCAAGAGTTTACCACCTCTAAGTCGGACCTACGCGCGATAGACTCTCTCTCCTGCTCTCTCCGTTGACTGACTTGTGATTACCTGTAACCGTCCGAATAGCATATAAATTTATATCATTCGCCGGTAACGTAAACTTAAGCAACCAATCAGACGGTCTGCAGTTGTTCCTTGTCTAGGGACATTTTGTGGGCATAGAAGAGCAGTTCTTTTGGTATTTTTACGAACGTTCACAAAGAGCGTTTTAATTCAAATTTTTCGGTTTGTCGTTAAAATCGTCAGTGACAGTTTATTAGATGACTGTGATGAACGGTAGAGATATTGATTGATTACTTCTTATTATGTTCTATTATTACAAGTAAAGGATACAAAGAAATGTGTGAAAGTATTATATAAACTTATAATTATTTTTATAATATTTAACAATTGAAAATAATGTTCTTTCAGGTATGAACACATTATACCTTATTAGTATATATTTCTATATACATGCAAAATACATAGTTTATATTAAAGCATACGTATTAAATAAAAATGAATTCTTTGCTTTCAGATTAATGTTACACCAAAAAGTAAAAAGGACACAAAGTCCTTTGAAGGCAATACCAATGACTTACATTTTACATTGGTCTTGGGACCATTTCAACCTCAAACAAAAATAACACTGGAAGCTTTTGTAAACACAACTGTACAGTGTTATTTGAATGTAAAAAATATAAGTGATAAAGATTTAAATGTAAGTATGAAAATATTATAGAAATAGAACTTTTTATAAATAATTATATCTTATAATTCAGGTAACAGTTACAAAGAAACCTAGTGAAGATCGGCACATAGAGTTAGAGATATCTCATATGACAATCCAAAGTAATAGCAATCTAATAATACCTGTAAAATGGTCTCCCAAAGAAATTGGTTGTTGGCGAGATGTAATACAATTTACAGATAATCGGCGGATCAAATATGATGTAGCAGTTATAACTACTGCTAAAAATCCTTTTATGAAATGTAATAAACAAAAAAAAAGTATGCCTTTACTACTTCAACCATCAAAACAAATAACAAATACAAATACACAGCCATATGATGGTAAACAAATATTAAGAAATAAAAGTATACATCAGGATAACTTTTTAAGCTTAGACAAACATATAAAAAAAGAAAAATCATACAGCACTCAAGATAAAGAGAATATTGTAAATGTAGGTATGAGCTATAAACATACAATAGAGTCTTTTGAAGGGAAACATGATAGTGCTTTCTCAAAAAAAAATTCAGATGAGTTTCTACAGTTTATGGACTCTAGTGCCTTCAATTTAACTGTACAAAACACAGATCAAAAACTTATTAATAAAAAAAGAGAATATATAAATAAAATGCAAAACATTCCCTCTGATATCTTAGAGGAGATAGAAGTGCGTAGAGAAACATATGTGAAAGAAACTACATGTTCCCAAAATGTCACTATAGGAATGGCAAAGAAAGAAATATATGAAGATTCATTATCTCCTCAAAATAAAAATATTTCATCAGAATTTTCAATCTTAATAAATAATCTTGCATTAGAGTCTACTAATGTATTGGGAAGTTCATCAAATCAATATAAAACTTCAATAAAAAATACATCAATTGATGATAATTACATAGAAAGTGTAGAAACAATGTCTGTACAAACTGATGGGAATGGAACATACAATCTAAGTCCCATGCTATCTATTAATGGCACGTCAAATCTTAATATAAATAACGTTTTCAATGGATCCCCAGATTTGCTTATTAAAACAAAAGATCTAGAATTATATCAACCAAACCATCTATCTCCAAATATTGATAGTTCATCACCAATCAGATCTTTGAAAAATGAATGGGCTAACACTCCTTGCACAGGAGTTTTACCTTCATCTTCACCAATTCCATTTACTCCAAATTCAAACATAGTGCATTATTCTACAAAACATGCAGATCCAGCGACTGTAAAAGATGTTTTAGAAGCAGATTTATGGGTCAAAGATAATGATCTCTGTAAAAAAAAGTCACAAGCGTGCAGGAATATTACTTTTGGGTTTACTAGTATGGAAAGATCTTTAAGCAAATGTGAAAATTCAACATTAAATAAAACACAAACCTTTAATAAAGAAAAGTCATCAGGTGTTTGTATAGAAATATCACCTCCTAAAAAATCTTTTTATTCTAAGATGCTGTTGCGTAAGATATCACCAAAAAAATGTGGAAAACTTGTAAAGGAAAGATATACATTTGATGGAACTGCAAAAAACAAGATTCATGCAAATGTATCTACTAAAAGTAAGTGATTAATAGATTCATTCGCATATAATTAAAATTAATAATATATGTCATTGTTTACACATGAATATATTTAATTATTTAACTAATTTCAGAAAATACAAATCTATCAATACCACAAGTTAGAATAACAAAACTATCATTGACAAATGTGATTAAGACAAAAAATCTTAATACGACATCAGATCAATCCAAAGAGGATAATTCTAAATTTCAAAATATAGATAATTTATTTAGTAAATTTTGTAATCCTGATCCATTTTCAGCATGTGTTACAGAAGATCCATTTCTTAGTAGGTAAGACACAGAAATTTTTCTGTATTATTCATTGGTGTAACTTAAACATTATTATTTTTTAACTATAGTACTATGTACTATGACGAGAAATGGGTGCAAAATCAAGAAATAGTATTTAAAAAATGGTTAAATGCATTACTGTCTCCACCTGAGGATTTAAATACTGATGTGGAAACAAATTGTGTTGATATTGGCAAGGTATGGCAATCATGTAAATTGATGGAAAATTCAATTTTAGCAGAAACTAAAGAAGCACTTTCAGCAAGGTAAATGTTTCTGTTATGCATTTCTATAGTTTTTAATTTAATAAACTTGATCGTCCTAGTAATTATTAATTAGAATAGTAGTTATATATATCATTGATTTATTAGGTATCATACAGACTTACGTTTGAATACATTACGAAAAGCTGCATGTGCAATGTATCGCCAAAAGGAAATCGTTCATGTATTATCACGTACAACTGTTTGTATAGAAAAGGGAACATTGACTATAAGGCTGGATCGTGATTTGCACAGAGATATTGGTAAATTATTAAAATACTTAACCTAGTGTTACAACATTGATGTTTCTCAATCGTCATTTTCTATGAACTTTATTGAACTAACTATATATATATTTATTATTACTTCTCCAGGATTGCAAAAAGAAATGTTAGAATTATTTTTAAGCTATAATCCATTGTGGTTAAGAATAGGCTTAGAAACTATCTATGGAGAAAATATACCATTACATTCCAACAATGACTTAGTGGGCTTAACAAGATTTATTCTTACAAGATTCTTCACAGATCCTTCTTTAAAAAAGAATTATCCACATGCATATCATAGAAAACAGCAACAATTAGCATTCATAACTCAAATGAATAAATTTATGCTAAAGAAGTTTCTTTTTCTAGTTTACTTTTTGGATTATTCTAAGATCAATAAACTTATTCGCCATGATCCATGCTTGTTTCATAAAAAAGCAAATATTAAAGATAGCAGATCTATTCTGTTAGCTTTTTCACGTGCAGTCTTAAGTGGTATTGGTGATATTACTAAGGTTTTACGATCATATGAGTATGTTGTATCATATAAACAAACATCTTTAGATGAGTTTGATTATGCTGTAAAAAATATTCAAAATGATTTACGAGATGGTGTTAGACTCTGCCGAGTAATGGAACTAATTAATGGAAGCTCAGACTTAACACGTCAATGCAGAATGCCTACAATTTCACGTTTGCAGAAGATACACAATGTTGATATTGCTTTGAAAGCACTTTTGCAATGTGGCTATGCTCTCAGTGGTAATATTGATGCAAAAAGTATTGCTGATGGACATAGAGAAAAAACATTATCATTATTATGGCAAATTATATATAAATATCAAGCACCAAGATTTGAAAAAGCTGCATGTCGTATACAAAACTGGTGGCGTGCTATACTGTGGTATGTTCGTGTAAGAAATTTTATACGAATATATAAAAATAATGCAGCTTGTATTATACAACGAGCATGGAAAACATTATTGGCTAGAAGAAAACTTATCTCTTTAAGAGAAGAGTACATGCGAGAGTTACGAAAAAAAGAGAAAGCTGTACGTTTCTTACAAGATCGATGGAGACATTCAAGACGTGGTATTAATGATCGTAGAAAATTTTTACATATTAAATTAGCTACAATAAAATTACAAAGATGGTGGAGAAGAATGCACGATTGTAGAGTGTATATTCAAGATTTTCAAAACACACGAAAAGCTTCGATTATTATACAAAGGCAGTGGCGAGCAATAAGAGCAATGAGAGCACAGAGAATAACTTATATTAATATGAAGAATGCCTGTATTGTAATTCAAACATATTGGCGAGGAATAATGTTAATGAAATCTGATCGTATGAGGTACATAAAATTCAGAAATGCTGTTATTTTCATTCAAAACAGGTGGAAATTTAGGAACTTATATAGTGAACTAAAGAAACAACAATGTGTGCAATTAAAGGCTGTTTACACAATAGAAGTATGGTGGAAAAATATTTTAATTATGAGACATGAAAGAAATAATTTTTTAATTATGAAAGATGCAGCAAATACGATCAAGAGATGGTGGCCAGCTGTCAGGCAACAAAAAAAATTTCAGGCTATGTGTACAGCAGCTATTATTATTCAAAAATATTGGAGAAAAACGGTAGCAAGAAATGAGTATTTAAAAAAGCAAGTAGCTGTTATGAGAATAGAGACATGGTACAAGCATATCATACTACGAAGGAACTTTCATAATAATCTATTAAAAATGAAGAGTGCTGTAATATGTATACAACATTGGTGGAGAAATATCAGTATTACTCGAAAGCAGCGAAATATTTATTTGAAAATTCATATAGCAGTACTGTCATTACAAAAATGGTGGCGCTCCATAATTCTTTCCCGGACAATTAGACAACAATATTTATCTAAAAAAAGAGCATGTATTACTATTCAAACTTGGTGGAGAATGATTAAAAGCAGACGACAATATATGTATTTACTGCATAAAAGAAACATGGCAGCAATTACATTACAAAGAAAGTGGCGTTCTACATTGGCGATGAGGCAAGATGAGAGAAAATATAAACAATTAAAATTATATACAATAAAGATGCAAAAACGATGGCGAGCACTACAAAATGCTAAACAAGAATATTATAATTTTTGTACTTTAAAATCTGCTACAATATGTATACAGCGATTGTTTAGGGCTAATAAAATTAGTTATTATACCAGACAATGGTATATTCGTTTACGGCAAAGTACGATCATTATACAATCATATTGGAGAATGAGACTGGCACATAAAAGATACATTATTAAGAAAAAAGCAATTTTAACTATACAGACTCACTGGCGAGCATATAACAAAGCAAAAAAAGTTCGTTTTAACTATGAATTATTGAAATATACAACAATCAAAATACAGCGTCGCTACAGGTCAAATAAAATTAGTAGAAAGCTTGCTCAGGAATATAATGTTTTGAGAAAAACAACTATATCGTTACAAATCAGGTGGCGGGCTAAATTACTAGCGAGAGCACAAAGAAATGAATTACAAACATATCATTCTGCTGCTAAAATAATTCAAAAGTGGTGGTGGCGAATATTATTTATTGAAAAATGTAAATTTATTGACTTTAAGGATAGAAAGGGAATGCAAGATCTTCTGCAACCTCACATACGGCAAATGTACTGCAATGTAATAGTTTCAGTTATAAAAATTCAAAGATGGTGGAAGAATATATATCAAAAACGTTTAAATCATAAAAAACAAATTCGCGCAGCCCGTATAATTGAAAATTGGTGGATTGCTATCTTAAAAACTAAACAACAAACATTAGCAGCTACAATTATACAAGCTGCATGGAAAGGATTTCAAATACGACGTAAACAATCTGTTCATATGTCAGAAGTACGACAAAGATTGATAGCAGCTACAAAAACTGCATTACCGTCTGCAACATTAGCATATCGCTGTCAAAAATCAATCAATATACTTAAAAAATGTGATAAAATTGGTCAACTCTCGATGTGTCTTACTTCATTAGGTTAGTGATACATATTTACTAGAGTGTAGAGATTATAATGATACTAATGTTAGAATTTTAATACAGGAGTAATAACTAGATTATCACCAAAGGAGTGTATTACACTATGTGAGCATAACTTAATTGAAACTATTTATGAGACTTATTTTGCAAGTAATAGATCATTACCTTGGATAACAGTCTGTATACAAGCAACAAATATTCTTATTACACTTGCTAAGTTTTTACCAACAAAAAGTTATATCTGTAAGGTAAATATAAATAATTATCATTCTCAAATCTGTATCTAAATAATACAGCTACATTACAATTAAACATTATTAATCATAGATAATAAATTTATATTAAATTATTGAATTAATTATTATTAATTATTATAT
Organism: Odynerus spinipes; assembly: GCA_032403825.1. Lineage (NCBI taxonomy): Eukaryota > Metazoa > Arthropoda > Insecta > Hymenoptera > Vespidae > Odynerus > Odynerus spinipes. Next base: position 1,002,517 of record JAIFRP010000042.1, on the reverse strand, counting down.
TTGTATTAACTGTCTTTGTAACAGCCAAGATATGCATTACCAACTGTAAAGTTATTACATGATAACTTGCATCACAAAGAGTTATCTTTGCATGTAGCAACACTAATGTGGTTGCTTACAGATGAAGAAGAATATAAAAAGGTAACTTCTGTTTGTATAACTATAGTATCACTATTATTTCTTCTTTTTACTAACTTTTTAAAACATTGCCATTATAATAATATTATTTTGTTGTTTTATTTCATTTATTCAATATTTTGATTTGTAGGAACTTAAAACATGTTCAAAAGCTATTTGGCTATTAAATTCTATATACAAAAAAGTAATCAAGAAAAAAGACAAACTCACACACTATTCTGAAATATTGGGAAAGCAGACTCATTTGTACCCAAGTTGTAAGCCTGATTGGCTACTTTGGCCAAAACAAGTTCGTATATTTACAACCATTGAGTATGCTGTAACAATGATAATTGAACGACTCGAAATAGAAGAAGAATTAGCTTGAAATAATTAAAATAAGAACAACAGCAAGTGTTCATTGTTTACAAAGTCTAAGATCTTTATATAGGTAACTTAAAAATGATCGTTTATATCCGAAAATCTATGGAAAACGGTCAATTGCATAAAGATATCACATGCTTCCTTGTATTGTATAGAAGAAATGATATTTTTACATTTATTTGACATAATATGTATGATTAATAGTGATTTTATCAAGCGTAATATTAATGTTTCAAATATTGTATTTCACTAAAAATACTAAAACCGTATGGTTTTACATATACATATATAGAAATTATATCTTGTTATCACGAAGATGGAAATATAAATGCAAATAAATATTGATACAAATACATACAAGTGTAGTTCATTAAGAAGAAAAAACAAGTCCCCGAAATTTTCAAAAATAACTTATCTGCTATATTACTAATTTCTATAACACCAGAAAAATAATTAATTCAGGTAGTTGATTTGTTAAAGGAATGCCAACAAAATCAAAAGATAATCCCTTATAGCTGCCATACCATTTACTTTAATAATCAACTCATTAATGGAAATATAGAGTATTACATCATCTCAACTTTATATGATACAATAATAAGTGATAAATGTAAATTTTATTTACACAACTATTCGAAAATAAAGTTAACTGATTGTATAGTAGCATTACTAACAGTAGTAGTAGTAGCAATAGTAGCAGCAGCAGTAGTAGTAGCAGTAATAATGGACATGATGATGACAACAATGCTGATCATAAAAGTAACAGTATTAATCATTATGACAACGAGAATGATAATACTATTGTTGTGTATGGTGATGACAATAATTATTAAAATAACACCAATCCTGGTAATGTGAAACATAACATTGCAGGTGATGATGAAAATCACATAATGAAAACGACAATAGTAATAATAATAATAATAATAATAATATAATAACAACACTACTGTAATAAAAATAATAATATTACAATAAAGAAAATTATGATGATGATGATGATGATGATGATGATGATGATGATAATGATAATGATGATGATGATGATGATGATGATGATGATGACGACGACAGTAGTAATGATAATTGCAGCAGTGATGCTAAAAATAACATTAATGATGATGGATGATAATAATGGTGATGCTAATTGAATAATATAGTCTTAGAATAATAAATAGCCATAGTGGCGACATTGGTGGTAATAGTAGAATAGCAGTAGTAGCAATAGAGTTGATTGTAGTAATAACAGTAGCTGTAGCAGTAGTTGTATTTCTGACTTAATTTTCATGTACAGACTTAAGTTCTTTGATCTGTTTAATTAGGTATGCTTTCTCATCATTAAACTGCTCATCTTCCGAGCGATCTGTATGGAAGCGCGTTAAAAATTCTATCAATTTTTCCTGATTACGGAGCAGTATATCCAGAATTGGTTTTGGTTTATTTGGATTAGCAACAAACACCTATATAGATAGGAATATTGCTTTATAATCATTGTATTAATTATGATCACATTAATTACTGTTTAAAATTAGATAGTATACCTTAAATACATGAAATGCTTCAAATTGTATATTCCGTGATTTTTCCTTAAGCATATTCATCATAAGTTTTAAATTATCAGGGTTTGAAATATAACGTGTCATAACCTAAAATAATTATTGTAATAAAATAAATCTGTTGTGATAAATATACTTAATATTTTACATAATTATTGAAGTAAATACATACTGTAAAATTGTGTCTATCAAGCAAAAGCTCGCCCAATAACTTTAAACTTTGTCGTCGTGTTACATAATTTTCAGAATTCAATAACCTTTGATAATGAGAGAAAACTTTATCATAATTAACTTCTAGAAATTCAGCACTCAAAATTTTGTGCCTTGTAAGTAATTCCTACAATAGACATAATACAAAATACATAGTAAATATAATACAAGATGATTACATTTA